>PVKP010004112.1:0-101293 GCA_004027715.1 Plecturocebus donacophilus | reverse complement strand
TTTAAGGGGAACATTGTGGCACAGGCGTCAGACTGTCAGATCTGAATTTAAATTCTGCCTCTGACGCCAACCAGCAGAGTAATAAAAGGTGTCATTGAAAGCCCACTACCGGTGGTTGGACCAGAATTGTATTTTGACTAGTTCCCTGTCTGCTTTGTCTCTACCTAAAAATCAGATATTATTATCCTACAAAGCAGAAATTCAATTACAATTCCACTTCATTTCTGTACAGCCTGCATATGAAGACTTTCTTTAATACTTAAGAATCTGGAAAAACTAAATAGAAAATTAGAATCAAGAGGAAAATGTATAAATCCTTATGGGTCGGAGAGACCTAGAACAGACATAGCTAAGACAACATTCACTTGTTATAATCCTCTTCTCTTTCTTTTTGCACAATTTTTTACTGTGCCTGTTATAAATAGTTGATAAGCATTTGGAATAGAGTGGGTATAGGGAGACAGAGAGAGTAGGGAGCAGAGGTCATTGAAACACCACAAAAATGCTGTGTGGTATTTGGCAACGGAAAAAAAAAATCAATTAGATCATACTGTCTGTTTTTCTGCAGGTGGAGAAAAAAAATCAATTGAAGTAGCACAATTGGATCACTTAATGCTCAGGAAAGAACCCTTCAATTCCTTCCTATTATTGAGAAAAATACTTTGAACAAACATCTCCAGAAGCCCATAGCATACACATTCAACAGATACATCTCTCTGTGCTTGTATGTGTTTTTTATAAAAATGTAAAATACGTGACTTTTTGTGATTTTCTTCTCAGTATTTCTACTTTTAAAAATTGTTTTTAAATAATCCTTAAAAATTTCCTAAAGAAATCAAAATAAAAATCTACTAAAGACATAACTTAAAATCATTGGTGTTAATTAGCCAATTATCCTGCTGATAATTTTACACTAATACTGGGAATGATGGAAGAGGAAAACCATGAGTAAAGTGTCCTAAAACTAAGAGTGATAAAGGGAAGAAAAATGAGAGGAACCAGAACTGGAGAGACAGGTTCTTCTGGCTCTATGCCATTCCATGCCACCTGACTGTCTATCTCCACAACAGCTATCAATCAACTTGACAGGCTTTATTAAAGACCAACTGAGTAAAGCAGGTATCACATTTGGCTACTATCACCCTTTTGTTTTCTTTTAAAAATGTAGCTACTGTATATCTGTACAATAAAAAGTGAAATTAATAATGATAGCTTATACAGCAAAGTTATTACACAACTTTCAGCACGTTTACCTTTTCTCATGGGCTCTCAACAACAGTAGACATTCCCATTTTATATAAAGATATTGATATTTACATATTTAAATAACTTGAGTAGTAAATGACTAAGCAATGAAGAGACTTGAGTTCTGTGGCCAGGTGTGGTGGCTCACAACTGTAATATCAGCAGTTTGGGAGGCCAGGGTGGCTGGATCACTTGAAGTCAGGAGTTCAAGACCAGCCTGGCCAACATGGTGAAACCCCATCTCTTCTAAAAATACAAAAATAAGAGGAGCATAATGGTGCACAGCTGTAATCCCAGCTACTGGGAGAATCACTTGAACCGAGGAGGTGGAGGTTGCTGTGAACCAGTACAGCCTGGGCAACACAGCGAGACCCTGTCTCAAAAAAAAAAGAAAGAAACTTGAGTTTTCTGATGACAAGTCTAATTTACTTCATGCTTTGTTATGTTGTAAAGGATTCCCTTCCCTTCCCTTCCTTTCCCTCCCTTCCCCTCCCCTTCCTTTCCCTCCCCTTCCTTTCCCTCCCTTCCTTCCTTCCTTCCTTCCTTCCTTCCTTCCTTCCTTCCTTCCTTCCTTTCTTTCTTTCTTTCTTTTTCTTTCTTTTCCTTTGGAATTATAATATCTAGTTTTGTATTTCAGAGCCACTCTTTCTGATTGATCTCTTCCATACATCTTATCTCATATTTCAACCCTACCAAACCACAATATTGCCATATATATTAGTAAGTTTTCTAGCAAATACATGCATATTGAATTGTGTTCCCATTAGGAATTAATTGGTACATTGGAGTTAGAGAAGAATAAACAGAACATCAATAGAAATACAGGCATAGTTAAGGAAACAAGCCAACACGATGCAGCACCCAGAAACTCGCAGTAGGAGTACATCCTACTTTGGGATCTGTAAGAAAAACAAAAGTAACTAAAGTTACAATTATGGGAGAAGGCTTCTGGTTGGGAGCTGTGACTGGCTGAGAAGGGGTTGAGGTGTGAAGATATGTCAGTTGACACCTCTTTTCTCCCAACCTGCATTCTTTTGTGAATTCCTTCTGTGAGCTGATTCCATATGGAAACCACAGACCAAGGGATCCTTCGTAGTTTAGTCTTCTAAGGTAAAGAGCGTGGATCTGGAAGACAGAAAGAAACAATTATAGCACACCATGCATACACAGAGATTTCTACATATCCAATCTTCAGTTAAGATAATCCCATTGAACATCTTGAATTATGTTATGTTTGCAACTATCCTGTTGCATTGCTTCTTCGGGAAGAGATTTAATAGCTATATTAAAGTATATGCTCATAGAATTCTGTTTTTTGTTGTTGTTGCTGTTTTTGAGACTAAGTACTCCATCACCCAGGCTAGAATGTAGTGGTACTATGTCAGCTCACTGCAGCTTCCGCTTCCCAGGTACAAATGATTCTCCTGTCTCAGCCTCCCCAGTGGCTGGGACTGCAGGTGGCGCCATCATACCTGGCTAATTTTTATATTTTTAGTAGAGAAGGGGTTTCACCATGTTGGCCAGGCTGGTCTCAAACTCTTGACTTCAAATATCTACCTGTCTCGGCCTCCCAAAGTGCTGCGATTATAGGCTTAAACCACCACACGTGGCCTCATAGACTGCTTAAAGAATTTACTTCTACTTTTGCTTAAGATGAAGACATTATTGGAAATTCTCTAAACACAAAGAAAATCTTCAGTTGTGGATTGTATAATTATTACATTTACTTCTTTAGACCTGTGCATTTTGAGTCCAGCAATTTTAAATAATGATAATATATATTATAAACTTTAGTAGTTACATAACAACATGTTAAGCTATAAGCAGCAAGACTGAAACGTTGACATTTGAAGCAACATATGCATGCTGAATTGTTTCCACAAATTTTAATTTTTGGACATCAACATTCAGCATAATTTCCATATTTGATATTATATTTTAGATAAATTATATGTCTACTTGTGATAATACTTTCTGAAATGTTTTTTGAAGTAAAAGTGAAATTTTTTAACCAATAGGTACTGATGACTATGTGAAAATAGCTGAGTTCTTGGGTTACGTCCTTTTAGTTATCATACATTTTTGTTTTTAAACATATGTTTTACTAAAACCCTGCAATAAGAAAGATTTCTATATACTGTTTTATTCTACTTTCTGATGATTAATTTATGTATTCATTTTTTCATTCAACAAATATTTGGTGATCATCCACTGTGTGACGGGCACTGTGCCAGGTTGTTTAAGTTATTGCAGCTCACTGATATTTGAGGACTCTATTTCGTGTTGAATACAGCAGCTTGAAAGAAAGCTTGTTTTCATGAAAATTTGAGTTCATCATCTTTTCATCATGTATGTATCTGGGCACATATTTTGTAAGTACATATATAAGTTGGTAAGACATACAGAGTTAGCACAGGGTCAACTATGATTTCAATGACTTTAAATCATTTGGGAGTATCATTTTAGATGATTGTGGCAATAGAAGTGGGATGGTGAACTGGCTACACTCAGACTAAGTAGATAGTCACTACCATTGTGTTATATATTTCAGTCTTTTAAAACAAAGGAATAAACAATGCAAAGAGTGATCGGTTTCTGGGGAAATGCCTTGATGTTTTTTGTGATACTTCAGAGTCTCCATTTTGTGATTTAGTAGCTTTTCAGCAAGGCAGGCTTCTCTAAACAAGTGTCAATCTGTGTGTATGTAACCATTTTTGACATTCAAAAGATTTCCAAGTCACAATTTCAGTTTAATTGCATGGATATCTATAAAATATTGCTGTGACCTAGGAATTATGCTAGGCATTGACAATACTCAAATAAATAAAACACGGATTTTGGCTTCAAGTGGCAAGTTGTCATGTACCATCTATATATGGGTGTGGTGGAAGGGATACAGGGCAGGGAAAAGTATTAGGTCAAGCAATCTGCAGGTAGGCATCTGTAATTCTACTTGTTGCATAATAAACCTTATTCCAGGAGATGCAAAATGACAAAGTAATTGATAAAATTATCTTACATGAGCCTAGAAAAAAATTAACTGACTTGAAAATCTTCACGACTGAAAATAGACTTTTTTGATAAAGTGAATTCCTTTAAAGTAATTGGAACTGTCCTATGTACCATTTGTCAAATATAAAGAGTAACAATGTACTGCACAGGGACCCAGTTTCTTGGTGACAGACATACTGATTTCTGGTGACACATGTCTCCATGTTGAATAGCCTTTTAATTAGGCTCAGCACAGTGACCATGGGAATTTCAGATACTCTAACATTCTTAAAGTTCATTTCAAAATAGCGTTATTACTATAATTCTTTAGTATGTATAAGAAAATCTTAACAATATCAAAAAACTACTTGTGTCTAACAGGCAAATTCAATTCTATTTGTAAGCACACAATTTTGGTCCATACCCACAAAATGAATTTTTGATAAGATGCATTATTTAAAGTTTACTCTTTAATTTTTAGCATTTTTTTCCCATTCTGTGTTTTTTTTTGATAATTTGCATCAGAATTTTAGAGAGTGACGCCCTCCCCTATGGTGAATCTATATTATGGAAATGGAGCTTTATTTTTTCTTATTTGAGGCAGGTGTAAACTTAGCTCTAGAGCACTATCACAAAGGTCATTATACTTAAAAACTTAGAGGCTACCATATTTTTCTGTTCTAGTTTCAAAATTCCAGGAGAGAGAAATAGATTGGTTCAGCTTGTAACAGGTGCCTCCACTGTGCTTCGAGTTACAATCAGGAGTGCGTGAACACTGAGCCAGAAAATAACTACAATTTATAATCTACAGTGTACAGTCTCCAGTGTAAACTGTCTGCAATCAATGATGATCCTAATAAATGGTCTCAATGTATAGATTATATGCAGGGTATTTTCTTTTAATAGAATAAATCCATTATGAAAATAATTTTAACATCAAGTACAAAATGAATGAGAAACCTGTATTTTTCAAATATCTTTGCATGGGCATCATACAAAGTACTACAGCTTTTAATACCAAAAGCCATTTTTACAAGTAAACTTGGAAATTTTGACTAAAGTACATAAAAATGTAAGCAAAAAAGGACAAAAACACACAGACTTTCACTAAGGCAATACTAATGAGAAAATATTGAATTATGTATTTATTGTGGTTATATGATAAATAATATTAGCTACTTTTCAATGTATTCACTGGATTTTCTTCAGTTATTTGTATTTATGAATACTCAATGTTTTTCACCCTGTCTTCAGGAAACATTTCTTCACTATTCATACAAAATAATACAATTTAGAAATACCTTCTTCTAAATAAATATTTGTAATGTGGCATTTTAAATTGTGTGAACAGAAAAAATTACAAATTAGGTTAGCTACTCCACATTTCCTGATTTATTATTTCTTTAGTCCCTGCAGGCTCTTGTGAGCCACCTTGGAAACAGTGGCAAATAAGCATTTTGCAGCTCTGCTGAAATGTAGGAAGTAGCATTATTTTAGTACCACAGTGTGGGTATTTGTAAGAATTAAGTGGACTGAAGTACAAATGGAGAGTAGGGAGGTGAAATACTGAGTGATTGCTGTGAGTATTCCATATCACTCACTTTCACATTTTAGAAAGAAGGAGAGTAGTTTAGAAAGAATAGTAGCAATACAAATATATACATAATATATTGCATTTCGACTTTCAAGTCCCATCAAATACATATAGTCCACCCTTCTTTTAGTGATGAAAACTTCACTCAGTGAGATTGCATGGACTATTTCCAAATAGTGGATTTTGATAAAAATATTGTCTGGTATTGGTAAAAAAATATTCTCCTGTGGGGATGATGACTAGTTATTTGTCATTTATTTACTTCCTTGCAACTTAAAATCTAACCTCGTGAACTTTTGCCAACATTAGTTACTTGTTCGAAATGTATAAGCTTGGTAGTCAGGATAGCTGCACTTGAATCACAGTTCTGTCATGGATTTGTGTGTGATCTTGAACCAATCTTGACTGATTGCATAAACCAATCTCAGTTCCAGCTTACAAAGTTTTTTGAGGACAATGAATTTTGAAAGGCCACCTTATCTCATGTCTTGGTTTGTAGGCTGAAACTCTTTTTAGAGTCTGTTTTCAGATTTTTGAAACATTGGAAAATAAATGAAAATAAATGTTACATCAAACAAAATTCAAAGCAAAACAAATCATAAGCCTACCATTTAAGGTCTTAAGCAGTTTCTATCTAACAGGAAGTTGAGACCTTATATACTGCTTTTAAGAAGAAAATGGCTGTGTGATGGGCAAATACCTGAACTGGGCCTTTTAGTCAATGAGACGTAAAGCAAAGACTCTGTGTTCTTAGGTGCTATGACTACATTGAGGGTAACAATGAAATGAAGATTTCTAATTTGGAGATTCAGTTGCTACTCTAAAGGATTTGGGGAAAGGACCTGAGTGAGGGAGAAATAATTTAAGAGAAAAAGAAGAGTTCACTCCTTCCTTTCCTGACTTTGTTATTTTTTATGTTGCGTGTAGGCTCTTGTGAGACATTTTTGAAAAGAGGCTCTCCCACCTGCAGAGCTGCCTCTGAGTCTGTGCGACAGAGTGAAATAAAGTGAGAGGGGGAAGCCAGCCCTGGTGCCTGACACTGGCAACCACTTTTACTGGCAAACTTCTTTAAGTGACAAAGTAAAAGTAGCTGCCAGTAAAAGCAGTTATGACTGGGTATCTAGCAAATCAAAATGTACATTTCTATTTTGTTTATTACCTCCTCACTAAATACTCTCACTAGTTCAAATAGCGTTTTGTAACTTCTTTACAAACTCATTAAATAATTTCTATATTATCTATAAATGATTTTGCTTCTGCCGTTCAATAGCCCTAGCTATTGTTTTTTACCTTAACACATTAGTCACGATACAAATTCTTTTAAAGTTAGACCACTGAAAAAGGAAATTAATATCTGAAAAGTGATAGAAAGAGAGGCTTTGAGGAGAGAGAGGTGAAAGACTTTAACATTACACTGTCAATATTAGACAGATCAACGAGATAGAAAATTAACAAGGATATCCAGGACTTGAACTCAGACCTGGAGCAACTAGACTTAACAAATATTTGTAGAACTCTCCTCCCCAAATCCACAAAACATACATTTTTCTCAGTATCACATTATACCTATTTTAAAAGTGACCACATAACTGGAAGTAAATCACTCCTCAGCAATTGCATAGCATTTCACAGGTTTAAATAAAATATTGGTTGGCTGCTTGTTATTTTCATCCCTCATTCCTTCCTGTCTCCACTGTTAAGCACAATTATTGGCATAAAAGAGATTTTTAATACCCATTTTTAAACTGCATTCTAGCCTGGGCAATAAAACAAGAATCCCATTCTCTCTCCCTCTTTCTTGTCCTCTTTCTTTCTCTCATTCATTCTTTTTTTTCTTTCTTTTGCTGTTTCTTTCTTTCTTTCTCCTTTTCTCTCTTTTTCTAAAAAAAAAAAAAGAAATATAAAAATGATTTTAGCAGCTAAGGTGTGACATGATGATGGCCTGGACCAGAGCAAGAGCTAAGGAGACAAAGAAGGAATGTATATTAATCCAGGTTCTCCAGAAGGACAGAACTAATAGGATAGGTGTATATATGAAAGGGAGTTTATGAGGAGAATTGAGTCACATGATCACAAGATGAAGTCCCACAATAGCTCCTTGCAAAGTGAGGAGCAAGGAAGCCAGCAGTGGCTCAGTCTGAGTCCCAAAGCCTCAAAAGTAGGGAGGCTGACAGTGCAGCCTTCAGTCTGTGACCAAGGCCCCAGAACGCTGGCAAATTGCTGGTGTAAGTCAAGGCTCCAAAGGCCAAAAAACCTGAGTCTGATGTTCAAGGGCAGGAAGCATCCAGCATGGGAGAAAGATGACAGCCGGAAGACTCAGCAAGCCAGCTTATTCCACCTTTTCCCGCTTGCTTTGTTCTAGCAGCTCTGACAGCCGATCGGGTGGTGCACCACCCCCACCCAGTATTGAGGGTGGGTCTTCCTCTCCCAATCCACTGACTCAAACCTTAATCTCTGGAAACACCCTCACAGCCACACCCAGAAACAATACTTTGCATCCTTCAATCCGATCAGGTTGACAGTTTATATTAACCATCACAGCATGTATATGAAAAGTTTTAAGGCAAGAACTTTAATGAGCTTTGCAATATAGTTAAGCAACAAAAAACTAATTCCCAATTTTCAAACTGGGAGCAAAGTAGTCTAATATTTCAGTAGCCACGCAATTGATTACATTATTAAAAGATCTTAAAGCTCCCTGCCATCCATTTATGGCAGAGAAGGTGTCATCAGGGAAATTAATTATAATTCTGAGTTTCTATGGAATCCTAAGTTTACAGATTCAAAAGAAATTAAGTCATATTCATTTACTGTATCATTATAGTTTGATGTTATATACATGAGAGTAATTAAGATTCATTTATTCATTCAGTAACAATTATTAAACTGGTTTTTGCAGCTTTTCTGGGAACTTTAGATGTAGCAGAGGACAAAACAGGCAAAACTCTGCCCTCATGCAACTTACTGTCAGATGGGAAGAAATTGCTGATAAGCAAAGTAAATGCGAAAACACGTAGTTTGTCTAAGAGTGGTAAATTCTATGGAGAAACAAAATGGGGAAGAGAGACAGGAAATGCTATTTTAAATAAATGTGGGAAGAAGCTTCATTAAGGCAACATTGCAGCAGGCACTCAGAGGACAGAGAGGTAAAAGTGTCATGTGTCATCTTCTGGAAGGATAGTGAGCCTGAAGTAAAGACACTCTGAGCATGTTGAAGGAAGATCTCAGCCAACGTGTCCCAACCAAAGTGGATGAGAAGACTAGAGGAGGGGAAGGCAGAGGTGGTGGGCTGGGGAGGGGGATCAAGAGGGGCCTTGCACTCATGGAATAATTCTGGATTATTCTCTGATTGCGATGGGAAACCAGCAGAAAGTGTTGATCATGGAAGTGAGGTGATTTTATAAACATGTTCACAGTATCACTCAGGCCGTCATTGGAAAAGTAGAGTGTGGGGCAGCGAGAGAGGATTAGAAGCAGGGAGACCAATTAGACAGCTATGGCAATAAGCCAGGCAAAAGATGAAGTGGGTGTGGATCAGTCAGATAGCAACGAGGATGGTGAGAATAGATTGAATGTTCTGTGCATTTGAAAATAGAGCAAATCTACTTGAAAGTAGGGCAAATAGGACCAGCTGATGGCAAGAATGTGAGGTTGAAGAGTGAAGGAGGAGTCATGGATGATTTCATGGCTTTTGACTTGAACACTTTAAATAATAAACTTGAAAAGGAGATGGAGAAGCTTGCAGGAGGTGAAGGTAATAATTGTTTTATGGGAAAGTTTGGATTTGCCCTTGTTACATTCGAGCTTATTAAACATAAAAGAGAAGATTTCACGATAGGCAATTGGGTATATGAGTCTGGCGTCGAGAGATAATCAAGTTAAAGATCTTAAATACAGAGTAGATATATGTACTTGCAGGCTTGATGGCTTAAAAAGATCTAGGGAAAAGCAGTCCAAGGACTGAGCCCTAACATCCATCAGTAACAACAGGTAAAGGCGGTGAAGGGGAAACAGCACTTGAATCAGGAATTTAAATGCTCCTTTTATTTTTAAAAAAGTTTACAAAAAGAGCTTTCCAAAAATTGTGACATTTGACTTGCAGAATTCTACTTCTGAAAAGCAGTGATAAAACTATGTTGGCTATCATTTATCCTGCAGGTTGTAAGTTGCAAGCATTTTGACTTTCATTATCATCCTTTGATGAGTACCTATCTTTATTATACAAATCCAGAAAAAATTCTATTGTGGTTCTATGCATACAGTATGATTCCCCATACTTGCAAGTGTTTGTAGATGAAGTTTTCTCCCTCAAGCATGCTTTATCTTGTCTTGTTCACCCTCAAAATCCCATATAGCAAGATAAGAAAGCTTTGCCCTCTTTTCCAGGAAGACAGTTAGCAAGAACAGGGAGGGAAGATCAGACATCCGTAATCTTGCTAGGAAAATGGACTTCAGCTCTAAGCTCTTGTTCACCCTCAGAATCCCATATAGCAAGACAAGAAAGCTTTGTCCCCTTTTCCAGGAAGATAGTTATGAAGAACAGGGAGGGAAGGAGCAGACATCAGTAATCTTGCTAGGGGAATGGCATTTACCTCTATGCCATCAGAGGTCAGGGGATCAATCCTTCATCTGCCCTGGGCATCTGTGGAAGCCTCTAAGAACACCTCCAAGTTATTTGAGTCTGGATCTTCCACTTTCTACTCTTATTCATATCATTGAAGAAAACAAAGTGAAAACAACCGTAACCAAAGCAAAATGCTCCCTAAATCTTAGTCCTCCTTTAGCTTTATCTAATTTTTTTTCCTGGGATTTGAAAGACAGGGGGCTGTTTGTTTTTGTTACATGCACAAGAAGTTAGGCTATACACTCTGTATACATCAGACTGTATCAGAAACTGTTTTATCTTCTATGCAACGGGCATTTTTCTGAACAAGGTCTAGGTGTGGAGCTGCAATGCTGATCATGACAAACTAATCTTTGTCGTGGAGCTTTGTCAGTACTTCTCAAATCATTTTTGAGGGCTACTTTTCTGTCTTGTCAAGCAAAAATAATACTTTTATAATGTACAATAAAAATGAATTACTAGAAAAGAAAATAATCAGGCATACACAATGCAAGTTTCATATTTTTATTATTAGGTTCTGCAAATATAAAATGAAAAGGGAAAAGTATAAAATTTTAGGTATTTGTTGAGTGTGGATATATTGGAAATAATACAGATAATAATTATCATACTTGTAATTTTTTTGTTATTCTGGAATTAGAGCTAAACACAAAGTTATGAGAGGAATAGTAATTTTTCATATTAAATGCCTATATGCACATTTAGAATGAATATCATCTGCATCAATTATTGAAATTTTAATGTGACACATGCTTGCTTCGGGCTTATTAATTTATGTAATCTCTTTGGATTGACTACAGCATTTCTTGCAGGGAATAATGTGTAATCTGAACTGTTACTAATTTTTATATTAATAGCAGTCATAGTAGAGAAATGAATCTTAGAGAAATGCATTGGCAGAAATAGAAGAAGAGATTTTTGAAGGAATTTCAGCAAGTGTAGGATATTTATTTTAAAATTTTATCCAGGGCCGGGTGCAGTGGCTCATGCCTGTAATTCCAGCACTTTGGGAGGCCAAGGCAGGCAGATCACTTGATGTCAGGAATCTGAGACCAGCTTGTCCAACAGGGTTTAGTAGAAACCCTGTCTCTACTAAAAATACAAACATTACCCAGGCATGGTGATGTATGCTTGTAATCCCAGTTCCTTGGGAGGCTGAAGCAGGAGAATCAATTGCCCCTGGGAGATGGAGGTTGCAATGAGCTGAGATTACGCTGCTGCACTCCAGCCTGGGTGACAGAGCGAGATGTCTCAAATAAATTAATTAATCAAAATAAATAGAATAAAATAAAATTTTATAGAAAAAAGGCACATTTTACCACATTTTCAAAAATTCATCTTCAGTCCTGCATTAGTAGCCTGCTCCAGTATTTATCCTGTAAAATTATAGTTAAATGCATTTCTGATGGAAGAAATCAATTCAGGATCCATGAATTTCCATATGTGAATCTTTTGTGCTAAAATATAAATTCAAAATGTTGTATCAGTGTCCTAAAATAGTCGATGATAACTTTTTTCAAATGTGCAATATCAAGATCATCACTTCTTTCACTGATAATTGTACTTAATTTATGAATCATCTCATAAATAATTGTAGAAACTCTATTATTCTAAGCTTCTAACTTTTGCTTGGTCCTTTGATCTTACCTGACATTGCAAAGCGTGTTGCGTTTATTCCTCACAAGTGGTACAAAGATCATTAAAGATACCAAATATATAAAACAAGTGAAGGTTGGATGTCCATCCTACCTATTTAAAACCTGGGAATGGACTAATTTCTTACGTTGTAGAAATAAAAACTTTTTGTTGCTCAGATGGTCTCAAGAATTTTCCCATGTGTAAACTTGGTGCCTCCACATGCAGTATAGGTGCTTATAATCAACATCTACGTTATTATATGATAAAGAGAACAATTTTGTATTTAATAAATTAGCTTTTACATCCATAAATCACAATTTTTACTATATAGCTAAGAACCCTGATATTCAGCTGATACTTCTATTGTGCAATAAGACTTTCTTGATGAAGGGGACAGTATCTTGGTTTTTGGTCTATATAAACTCCCTAATCAGAGTACATCTAAAGGTTTCCCTGCCAGTGTAGCTTACGAATCTACTTCTATTAACAACCTTGCCATGTATGTACCTATGCAACAATCCTGCATGATTTGCACATGTACCCCAGAACCTAAAGTACAATTAAAAAAAAAAAAAAACCACAAACCACATTTACTGACACAGATCACACACTTGGAAATCAGGGCAATGTCAAGTTTCTATAAAAATTTCTAAGTATTTTTTTCTCAATTTGTGTATCTATCTCTTTGCTGGTGAGTAATAAACTTGTGGACTGGTCGTTTGAGGAGCACTGTTGTATATAAAGTAGAGATGATGCCTACTTTGTTGTTAAGATGATCAATAATCTTAAGAAAATGTCTGCCAATATAATGGATATTTAATTTACAATAACTATTAATTTGCATTATACGATTAATGTTCATTTTAAACAAATCTATAATACAAAGGGAATAAGTAATAGACTGTATCTGAACTGAAAAGGTAGACAACCTTGTAGAGAAATTTATCTGTTTAATCCTATGCATCAAAATTTAGATATACAAAGATTCAGATATATAAGTATAATAGAGTATCTTCTGCAATAAAAACTAACAAATTGTTAAATAGTGGTCAGTTCATAGACAGAAAAATTACAGCCCATTAGCAAGATCAGAAAAAATAAAACTCAATACAGGAGGTGAATTTAGAGATTGCTTCAAAAGGCAGCAGAAAAAGTTGCTGCCATTTGAGACAGTGCTAAAAGCTTTCTATGCATTTCCCTATTGTAATCTTATTCTGGGTTATTTTTCACCCAATCAGAACATACTAGGGAAATGGTGGATAGTTTATTTTAGTTGAAGATGCTTAAAAAGCACTAATTCGTGTTGTACTCACAATGGAGAGACTGCTACGCACATTTTACATGTAAGAATGTTGAGGCAGAGAGAAATTTAGTAATTTGTTTAAGTCTGCAATGTCCTTGGTGGTGCAAGGATACTATGCAGTCTGACCTTACTCATAGCTTTTGCTCATCCAAAGTTTAGAGTGCTGTGCCATGGACAGTAAATGGGAGCTTCGAATGGAAAGGATAGTGTAAACTTGCATGGGAAAGGAAATTGATAGAGTTTAAAAAAAAACAACTCAAGGTGAGTGCCCAGTGCACAAGGTGCTGTGAAAGGTGACAGAGGTAAAGTGGTATGACTGTCTTGTCACTGGAAGGTCTAGCTGGCACTGCTGTCCCGGAGGATTTACAGCTACATGTAAAGCAGAAAACCAAGCATGAAATCAGGGTGGAGTCTCTTCTCTTCATTCGTGGGTTAAGTCTAAAGAGCACATGAAAAAGGAGACTCACTTGTAATATTTAAATTGTACAAGTCTTTTCACTTTCGGAGTGATTGTTTGCTTGCTGAATGGAGTGGCAGTCTATCCTGTATGGAGCAAGGTCAGGCATTTCATCTGAGAGACAGCAAGGATGCAAACTAAGCAGTGGGAAGAAGGACATAAAAGGCAGCTGTAGAAAACCAAAAATGTTCAGGTTATATTGGCAATAAACTGGTTGAATGCATAATCAGGGATGACCTGAGTAGGGGTCAGTGATAACCAATGATGACTTAGTTCTCAAAGCTCTGTGAATGTGATGACCTAAGTGGAATGAAGGACTTCGGGTGGAGGAGATGGACGTGAGAAGGGTTGAAATGATAAAAACAGAGAGAAAAATGAATTTTGAAAAGGAAAAGTAATTTACATTTAAAAATTAGAATATGCATACACAAATGCATTATTATATAAATTGAGGTACAGTTGATCTAGGCATCTGAGAACATAAAACTGACAAGCATCTAAAGTACAATTACTGTGAGGTGTGCAGTCAGATCACAGTAGGAAACACATGGCACCATTAAAAGATTCAAGTTTAGAAGGCTTCATGAAGGTGTTATATTATCAAGACATGGGAAGGCTTAAAGGAACTAACAGAACATGAATGGCTCATGGACCAGAAAAGGTGAGGAGGTACTCCTTACTACCCCAAGTCTGATATGGCATGTGGCTTCAGCTGTAACCAAAACGTGCAGTCACTACCAGAGCCCAAATAAGTATTCTGTCTTACTCTTCTACCCTCCAATCACCTGCCATTGCCTGTCTTTGGCTAAACATAATTATAAGCCAGAGGACAGGGGTGTTGGGAAAATGCATTTCATAAGGGTCAGTTTCTGAAGCCATAATGTAGCCCATGTAGAGTGCAGGGGATGAAAATGGCAGAATCTGACATAGCCACCACGAATAACAAAATTATTCTCTGAACAGTATTAAAGGACCATCTGTGGAATTTGGAATACATATTTTATTTTATATTTTCTAAATGAACTTTGTTTTTTAGTCACTGTGTACCAATTTTTAAAAATTTTTATGGTAGCCACTTTTAAAAAAATTCAGTAGCTTTTGGGGTACAAGTGGTTTTTGGTTACATGGATGGATTCTACAGTGGTAAATTCTGAGATTTTAGTACCTGCCATCTGAGCTGTGTGTACTACACTAATGTTTTCAAATGTTAGATCAGGTATGAATGCTTACTATTAATGCTCTAATGCTTTTTAGATGTTTTCTTTGTTCTCCATAAATGTTGATTGTATTGAAAATAATTTTGAGTTTGAACAATTTCAGTAATATCTCTTTGAAAGTAAAATAATCTACCTAGGATATTAGTTTGGTAATTGTATCATGACAGTATAATTGCTGACATTTTATATCATCACATACTTTCACAGAATTCAGAATAATTTTTAAAACAACTTTCTCATTCTGATATGAATCATTTATTATCTATTTTTCAAGTACATTATCAATCACTTTATTTAGAGCATTATGCAATACCAAGGAGTTAATTATGGCATATGTGTAATTACTGGCGTCTGTAACACCCTACTTTTTGTATAAATCTGCACACTGTGTTATTTAATGAACAAATGCATTTATCCTTAATCATTAATTTGCACTCAACTTCTGTTAAAACAATTACAAAGTACACATTCACATTTCATCATTAAAGTAACAGTAATGGATTATTTTCCTGATAGTAGGGTTTTTATAGTTATTTCCTAAAACAAATTTTTGTATCACTTATGTTTTTCATGTTTAGCATAGATGCAAATAGCAGAGATTAATAGGCAAATAAACGTTAAGAGAAAATGTGAAATGCTTCCTCTTTCTCTCATTGGAAAATGAAAGGATTCCCCCTACAGTTACCAAATGACAGTGAGGAAATGAAGGATAGGGAGCTGAGAAGAATAAACATTTTTCTTTGAATTGAACCATGGGGAATTACTGGAAGATTTACAACCATATTGGCTCATTGATTACTCAGACAGCAAAAAGATATTCTCAGGGTGTGCTCCTTTCCCTAATGAAAAAGACTATTAGCTCACCTCAAAATGTATATTAAATTTTTTATTTTTGTTAAATGGAGGGCTCTGTTTAACCCATTTGCAGAATTGGGCCTCTACTTGAAAATAGCAATCACTTTTGAAGAAATATCACTGCAATTATAAATCAAGTGGAAGTTAGAGCAGATATAATGCTGTTATATTCTAATTACAAGATAAATGTAGTCAGCAACTATTGAGTTCTTTGTGGTCCAGAAATTATGGAGAAAATTCTAATTTTACTAAGTTACTCAAATTGACCCCAAAATGGAGGGTCACATATGTAGGCTAGAAACTGACTCGAGGATGCTGAAAAGCATCATTAATACTGCCTTTTTATCAAAGACCCTAAAGAAAGTGTATTAAGAAAATCACAGTAGGTTTCATTAAGACGAATGAAGTTAAACATTTAAGTAAAGGAATAATCATTTTTGAATAACATAATATGAAAATAGATGACCATAAAATCTTGATAGCTCTCTATCAGTGCTTGTAGAAATTCCAATCTCTTTACATATGTTATAGTGGGTGGTAACTCAGTAGAAAATTATAATGGCTGTTAAAATTCTTGTACATTTTATAAAATATGCATTTTGGTCCTTTTTCGGTTACACATAGTAATGTATATACACCGTATTGCATAGTGGGGTGTGTAGATCCATAGAAACAGTTTGTTTTCTTTAGAATCAAATAACTTGACAAGGAAATCACAAAATTCTTTAGAAATTCAAGTGATTCTCAGTAAACTAAGCAATAGGGGATTATTCTATTTATGGAAAGCTTAATCATTTTCTACCTGTTTTATTACTTTAGAAATTCCATTTCTTTTATTGTGTAGGAATCAGACCGAAGTCTGCTAGAGAGACCACTGATTAGAGAAGTTCATGTGAAAGGTTTCAGAAGGAAAGTTTTCCTGAGGTTTATTTTCGTATAAGTGTTTAGAAAGGATAGTTAATGCCACTGTGCTGTATTTCTCCAGAACATATTTTTTAACTCATAAAAGTTTTTCTTTCATATGTCATCTGGATTGTCATTCATGGATCCAGGTTCTTTCTAACTCGTTGCCCTGCCATTTCCCCCAGGCTTTGCTTTTATTTACATGTCTGAAGTTGGTTATGGACAATTACATATTTTAGTTTATGGAAAGAATAAGAGGCAGAATAGAGAAGTACACATTGGCTACCTCAATGTCCAGTTCCAGAGGTGATGCATGTTACTTCCAGGCCACACTAACTGCACGTGAAGTTGGGAAACACAGCTCAGTTGGGCAGGCATATGCCAGTCACTATTTATTGCAATGGAAAAAGAGGAGAATCGAGGTTAGTAAACAATTATTAGACCCTGCCTTGCTATCCAAGCTTGTAGGTTTGGCAGAGATTTCAAAGGGCAGTTTAGGATCTGTTCGAACTTTCATATTTGCCATAATCCTGAAAATGGGTAAAGCAGTTGTAATACATTATATGAGTTGCTTTTTTGTGCTTACATATGGCTCATATAAAAGGTAGGCATCTGTGTTCTAAACAAAAATAGATTTTTAAAATATGAATTTCTAAATAAGAACAGTCTTTGAACTGTAGATTAAGAAAGAACAACATATGGGATCAAAGAGATAAAACACTTCTAGGCAGCTCATAGATTACATAGTTATAATTTTCAATAACATGTACTACATATTAACACATGTGAGGAGGTAAGGCCTCCCCAAATCTACCAATGAACACATCACAGTTCAAAAGTCCACTTAGCTGGAAACTTTATACCTATGTCTATATATCATTAAATGTGGCTATGCTTCTCCTGTTTTCATTTACTTATATCTTGCATAATTCCTCACTTTCTCATTCTTTGGTTTTTCCTGACTTCTGTCATCACTGATATTGTTCTTTCAGCTATCTAACTTTTTTCTCATAACACTCCATTTTAGTCCCCTAAGTTTCATCCTACAAACCATATTGTTTTCTCCCCCAATATACTGCAAGTTCCGTGAGGGAAATACTCATGACAGCTTTAGCAATACTGTACTTGACAAGCAATAGATTCCCAGTAAATCCTGCTAAATGTGAAACAAAAGAAAAATAGAAAATTTGAAATATGAAGTTCCTTTCCTGCCTTATCCCTTGAAGTGTAAATCATACCTCATAAATTCTTACTTTTTCTGGGCTAAGTTGGGCCCAGAGATTATTTTATTTGAATATAAGCATACCGTAGTGTCTGGTATCATTCTATATAAAAATAATAACATGTTATTATTTTTATCTTCTTATCTTATAACACTGATTTAGGTAAGTAATTCAAGATTATGTTTATGAATAATTTAAAGACATACCTTTAGAAGCAGAAGCAGAAAGATGAGTAATTATATCCCAATTTCAGGATTCTTTAATAGTAGTCATTCAATAGGTCTCTGAAGGACTGGCTTTCTCTGCAAACGTAAGGGTCCACCAACTGATCTGTTATTTTTTTGTTTTATTTTATTTTATTTTTTTGCTTTTATTATTTTTAATCGATCACCTAATAATTTTACCTAGTTATATACTACACTGAGATAGTTCGATACCTGTAGACAATGTATAATGATCAAATGAGAGAAATTAGCATATCTATCACCTCAAACATTGATCATTTCTTTGTGTTGTTTTCCAAATGTAGTTAACTATGGAAAGAAATCACTATACATTTCTTCTGAGAACATTAAAATAAATATTGTATATATTTAAGTTGTACAACATGATTTGATGTAAGTATACATTGTGTAATGATTACCACAATCAAATTAATTAACACATCCATTACCACCCATGCTTTACTTTGGATCACCAGAACTTGTTCATCTTTTTTTTCTTTATTTCTTTGTTTTGTTTTGTTTTGTTTTATTATATTTCAAATTCTGGCATACATGTGCAGATCATGTAGGTTTGTTACATAGGAATACAGGTGCCACGGTGGTTGGCTGCATTCGTCACCCTGTCATCTACATTAGGTATTTCTCCTAATGCTATCCCTCTCATATACTCCAACCCCCTGACAAGCCCCTGTGTGTGATGTTCCCCTCGCTGTGTCTATGCGTTCTCCTTGTTCAACTATCACTTATGAGTGAGAACATGAAGTGCTTGGTTTTCTGTTCTGTGTCAGTTTGCTGAGAATGATGGTTTCCAGTTTCATCCATGTGCCTGCAAAGGACAGGAACTCATTCTTTTTTATGGCTGCATGGTATTCTACGGTATATATGTGTCACATTTTCTTTATCCAGTCTATCATTGATGGACATTTGGGTTGTTTCCAAATCTTTGCTATTGTGAACAGTGCTGCAGTAAACATACGTGTGCATGTGCCTTTATAATACAATAATTTATAATTCTTTGGGTATCCAAAAGAATTATATCCAAAAGAATATCCAGTAATGGGATTGCTGGGTCAAATGATATTTCTAGTTCTAGATCCTTGAGGAATTGCCACACTGTCTTCCACAGTGGTTGAACTAATTTACACTCCCACCAAAGGTATAAAAACATTCCTATTTCTCCACATCCTCTACAGCATCTGTTGTCTCCTGACTTTTTAATGATTGTCATTCTAACTGGCATGAGATGGTAGTCTCATTGTGGTTTTGATTTGCATTTCTCTACTTATAACTGAAAGTTTCTATTCTTTGACTGATGTTTCCCCATTTATTTGTCCCTCTCCCAACCCCTGGTAACCACTATTCTTTCTGCTCCTCTGAGTTCAAATTTAAAATTTCACATAAATGGGATCATATGGCATTTGTCTTTCTGTGCTTGACTTACTTCACCTAGCATAATGTTCTCCAGGTTCACTTACGTTGTCCCAAATGACAAAATTTCCCTTGTATTTTTTAAAGGCTAAACAGTATGTGTATACATATGACATGTTCTTTATCCATTGATGGACTCTTAGGTTAATTTTAGCTCTTGACTATTGTGAATAATTCTACAGTGAACATGGGAGTGCAGATATCTCTTCCACATAGTCATTCAATGTCCTCTGGATATGTGCAATAGTGAGATTGCTGACAAATATGGTAGTTTATTTTTATTTTTATTTTTGAGCAATCTTCACTCCGTTTTCCATGATGGCTTTACTAGTTTACATTCTCACCAACAATGTACAAGTATTTAATTTTCTTCACCCCCTCACCAACACTTGTTATCACTTCTCATTTTGTTAATGGTCTTCCTAACATAGATAATGTGATATCTCATTGTGAATTTGATTTGCATATTCCTGACGATTAGTGATGTTGAGAACTTCCCATATACTTTCTGCCCATTTGTTTGTCTGCTTTGGAAAAATTTCTATTCATGTCCCTTGCCCACTGTTTAATCAGGTTATTTGTCTTCTTTTTGCCACCGAGCTGTGTGAGTTCCTGATACAATACAGATATTGACCATTTATCACATATATGGTCTTCAAATATTTTCTGCCATCCCATAAGTTACCTTTCACTTTGTTGATTCTTGCCTTTCCTATGCAAAAGCATTTTAGTTTGATTTAGCTCCACTTGTTTGTTTTTGATTTCATTGCTCAGGCTTTGCTATCATATATGAAAAATTCATTACCAATATTCAGATATTTTCCCTAGATTTTCTTCTAGGAGTTTTATGGTTTTAGAAGTTACATGTAAGTTGTTATCCATTTCAAGTTACTTTTGTATATGGTATAAGGATTTAAATCTTCTGCATGCTAATATCTAGTTTTCTCATCACCATTTAATTTTATTTTTATTTTGTTTTAGATCAGATGTTTTTGGGCATTCTATATATTTATTTATTTATTTTTCAACTTCTATTATAGGCCCAGGAGATACATGTGCATATTTGTTACATGGATAAATTGCATGCTGCTAAGGTTTGGTTTACAAATAATTTCATCTCCCAAGTTGTGAGCATAGTACCTGATAAGTAGTTTTTCAACCCTTACTCCCTCCGGACCACTTCTAGTGGTACTCATTGTTTCATGTTTCCATCTTTATGTTGTTTTGTACTCAGTGTTTAACTCTCCCTTGTAAGTGAGAACCTGTGTCATTTGGTTTTCTGCTCCTGTGTTAATTCACTTAGGGTAATAGGCTCCAGCTGCATCCATGCTGCTACAAAGGACATGAGTTTATTCTCCTTATGGTTGTTTATCATTCTATGATGTACATGTGCCACATTTTCTTTATCTACTCCATGGCCATCAAGTTGAATCCATGTCTTTATTATCGTGACTAATGCTGCAATGAACATACTAATACATAGGTCCTTTTGGTAGAATGATTTCTTTTCCTTTGGATACACAGTTCTGTTTTACATTCTTTAAAAAATCCCCAAACTGCTTTCCACAGAAACTGAACAAATTCACATTCCTACAAACAGTTTGTAAGGGTTCCCACAAGCTTGCCAGCATCTGTTATTTTTGACTTTTTATTAATAGTCATTCTGAATGATGTGAGATGATATCTCATTGTGCTTTTGATGTGCATTTATCAAATGATTAGTGTTGTTGAGCATTTTTAAATTTATTTTTTGACCACAGGTAAGTCTTCTTTTCAGAAGTGTTTGTTCATATTCTTTGCTCCCTTTTTTGATAGGGTTATTTGTTTTGTGCTTGCAGAATTGTTTAAGTTCATTATAGAATTTGGATATTAAGTCTTTGTCAAATGCATAGTTTGGGAATATTCTCTCTCATTTTGTAGACTGACTGTTTAATCTATTGATACTCTCTTTTGCTGTGCAGAAGCTCTTTAATTAGGTTCCACTTGTTAAGTTTTGTTTTGTTGCCACTGGTTTTGGGAACTACTAAATTCTTGGCCAAGGCAAATGTCCAGGATGGGGATTCATAGGTTTTCTTCCAGAATTTTTATAGTTTTAGGTTTTGCATTTAAATCTTCAATCCCTCTTTAGTTGTTTTTGGTATATAGTGAAAGGTGAAAGGTAGGGGTCTAGTCTCACTCTTCTCATATGGCCAGCTAGTTACTCCAGCATCATGTATTGAGTAGGTATTCCTTTCCCTATTGCTTATTACTGTTGACTTTGTCACAGATCAGATGGTTGTAGGTGTTTGACCTTATTTCTGGTTTCTCTATTCTTTTCTATTGCTGTATGTGTCTGTTTTTGCTGTTTTGGTTACTGTAGCCTTGTAGTATAGCTTGCAGTCAGGTAATGTGACATCTCCAGCTTTATTCTTTTTGCTTAGAATTTATTTGGCTATTCAGCCTCCTTTTTGATATCATATAAAGTTCAGAATAGTTTTTCCGGTTCTGTGAAAAATGATGCAGGTAGTTTGATAGGAATAGCATTGAATCTGTTGGTTGCTTTAGGCAGTATGGCAATTTTAACAGTATTGATTCTTCAAAATCATAAGCATGGAATGATTTTCATTTCTTTGTATCAGCTATGATTTCCTTTATCAGTGTTCTGTAGTTCTCCTTGTAGAGATCTTTCATCTCCTTGGTTAAATGGATTCCAAGGTATTTTTTGTAGCTATTGTGCATGGGATCACGTTCTTGATTTGGCTCTCAGCTTGAATGTTATTGTTGTATAGAAGTGTTACTGATTTTTGTACATTGATTTTGTAACCTGAAATCTTCCTGCAGTCATTTACCATTTCTAAGAGCCTTTTGATGGAGCCTAGAGTTTTCTGGGTATAGAGAGAGTCATGTCATCTGCAAAAAGAGATAATTTGACTTATTTTTCTATTTGAATACCTTTTATTTTTTTTCCTTACCTGAGTTCTCTGGCTAGGACATTCAGCCAAGTGTTGAATAGGAGTGGTGAGAGTGGACATCCTCATCTTGTTACATCTCTTCAGTGGAATGCTTCCAGGTTTTGCTCATTCAGTATAATGTTGGTTGTGGATTTTTCATAGATGGCTCTCAGTATTTTGAGGTATGTTTCTTCAGTGTCTGGTTTGTTGAGGGTTTTTATCATGAAAGAATATTGAATTTTATCAAAAGCATTTTCTGCATCTATTGAGATGATCACATAATTTTGTTTTTAATTCAGTTTATGTGGTGAATCACATTTATTGATTTATATATACTGAACCATCACTGCATCCCAGGAATAAAGTTTACTTAATTGTGACAAATTAGCTTTCTAATGTGCTGCTGGACTTGGTTTGTTAGTATTTTGCTGAGGATATTTGCATCTATGTTCATCAGGGATATTGGCCTGCAGTTCTCTTTTTTTGTTGTCATTGTGTCTTTGTAATATTTTGGCATCAGAGTGATGGTGGCTTCATAGAATGATTTAGAGAGGAGTCCCTTCTGCTCTATTTTTGGGGTTAGTTTTCAGTAGGATTAGTAACAGTTCTTCATACATCTGGTAGAATTTGGCTGTGACTCCATCTGGACCAGGGCTCTCTTTCATTGGTAGGCTTTTTGTTACTGATACAATTTCAGGACCTGATATTGGTTTGTTCAGAACTTTTTTATTTCTTCCTGACTCAGTCATGTGGGGTTGTGTGTTTCTAGAAATTTATTCATTTCCTCTAGAAATTTATTCATTTCCTGTAAACTATAGAGTTTACAGTCTATATCAGCACCATTTATTGAAGACATCTTTTCCCCATTATGTATTCTTAGTGCCCTTGAAAACAATCAGTTGATGATATCTGCATAGATTCCAGGCATCTACATGTCTGTTTTATGCCAGCAACATACTATTTTGTTTAAAATAGTTTTGTTAGAGACAAAGCTATATCATCATCATCAGGAAGCATGATGCTTCCAGCTTTGTTCTTCTTTCTCGACACTGTTTTGGCTCTTTTATAGTTTCATATGATATTTATATGTTTTATAGGTTTTTTTTTATATCTGTTTAAAATGCTATTGGGATTTTTTGGAGATTGCCTTGAATCTGTTGATGGCTTTAGGTAGTATGAACATTTTAACAGTACTAATTCTTCCAGTCCAGGTACATGGGATATCTTTTCATTTATTTGTTGTCAGTAGTTTCTACTGGGAAATTTTATAGGATTTAATTACCAGCCATCTATCAAATTTCTAATTTATTAAGAAAACCAAAGTTCAAAAATAAAGTTTTTCTTATGTTTGTCAAAGATCTCTTAACATGAAGGCAAAAATCATGTATCTAGTATTAACTTGCTTTTTTTTAAATTTAGATACTTAAAAAGAGAAAAAAATACTATTATACTCTTATGGCAAGTTTTAAATATCCATAGTGTAATATTACCTGACTTTAAGAATTATAAATCTAGAAAATGTCAACTAATGAGATAGCCATAAGCATATAAGTAGAAAAATCCCCTTTCTACTTCCTAATCACATTTTCTATGTATGGACTTGTGTTACTCTAATATATCGAAATATTCTAATCTCTCTGTGTGAGGCAACTTTTTTTTTGAGAAATAATGTTGCAAATACTTGTGAGTCTCATGATTCATATTCTGAGTTTGACTTGTAGTTATATGCTTTGTGAAATAGAATCTGTTGAATCTACTGGGCACATGGAGAACAACACTTCCCATCGTAGTCTCATTTGCTGGGTTAAGTAATTTTTCAGTTCTCTCATGTCATCATGGGGAGAAATAACGGCTTGGTTTTTGGTGCATATGAATGGAATGAACATTCACCAGGATATTGTTGTATATCACAAACGGAGTTGAGTTGTCACAGGTGACATCTTCTTTAATCTCCTAAATTTGAGTATAAAGGGCCAGATACGTTAATTGTTCAGAAGTCGTAAATGACACAGCTGAAATCTAACTAGATTAGCTAAGAAATTAAAATGATTGAGTTAAATGCTCATTCCTTGTGTGGCTATATGGGAGTGTGCTTGCACATGTATGTGTCTGTGAATGTTGAAATCAGAAGTGTGATGGTCTCTTGATCCACTGAAATGATGAGATGTAAGAGTAAAGAAATGTGTAACTTCTTGATGGATGTCCAACTTGCAGTGGACAATGCAAATTTTAAGAAATTTAAAGAAGGTTTTAATCTGCTACAGCTCTGCTATTTTTGCTGGAGTTGCCTTTTCTTTTTCCTAACATACTTGTGATTAATGCTTTGATAGATATATTTCTATAGCATTTAAAAATCTACACTTTATAATTTGAAACATGTGAGAGGTAGCTACCATGAAAACAGTTTTAGTTTTTTTTTTTTTTTTCTGACTTGTTGGCCTTATCCTGTTAATCACTGTTTACTCTGAGCTGTAAGGAAATAATCAAAAAATGCCTAGAAGTCAAGCTCACGGGGGCATTTTTCATTTTGGAAACTTCAAGCTTTGCTATATACTGAATCTATAGGCAAAACAGAACCACAGAAACTCTTAGTTTGGATTCTCAATGAATTTTGCTTCCCTGATAAATCAAATATATTTTAGAAAACTAATGACTTTTGCTTGTTTTTATTTTTGGTGTTTTTCCTAAGGAGCCTCATGTACTTTATATTTTATTGTTTTTCTTAGAAAAGAAACATGCAATTTAATTCCCAAAGGGAATCTTAGAGACCTTATTTGTGTTACAGCAAGTATCATAGACAGAGAGAGAGAGACAGAAAGAGAGAGAGAGAGAGAGAGAGAGAGAGAGAGAAAGATTATAGATATAGATAGATAGATCACTTTCTTTCAAAAACAGACTCAATATAGACTGATTTTATTATATTTCATCTAGTGTCAGAATATCACTAACTAATGAAATTTCTCATTAATTAGGTCTTTTTATGTTACTCCCTTTATTTCTACTGAAAGTCACCATATTTCTAGTTAATTCCTGGATATAAAGCACCATATGTGTTTAAAAACCCTCAATGAAGAAAATATTTCCCCATGACTTTCATACAGGCTGCTATTTTAAATATCATAATTGCCCACAACAACTTGTCAGTTTTGAAAAAGCATTTTAGTTTTGAGCTGCCAAATAGAATAAAAATGATGTTATTGACTTGTAAGGAAGGGACTAAAGCACTCTGACAGCATCTGACCTTTTATCATCACTTATTTAAAGAGCTTTCAGGGGAGGAAAAAAAAAAAAACCAACTACCTTTAAAATGTGGACTAACTTGCTAGTGAAGTGCTTTTTCTTAGTAGTGAGCTGAGAAGAGTTCTGGAAAAAAGCCCAGAGGGCATAGTTGTAAAAATGACCATTTGCTACTGGTGCAGATAATAATTTATTCAAGTGAAAGAAAAGAATAAATTGTCACATATGGCTTCAGGTTCTGATTCTTTCTACTTTCTACTGACTGCTAACAATAATTAAAAATTTTTAGAAGCAATCTGATCAAGGCCTAGAAGACCAGGCTCCTTCTTCAAGAGTCAATAGTAGAGGTCAGGATTAATTTGTTGCTTTAAAACATGGAAATGACTCTCCGTGTTTGAGAGCAGTATGTGGCACCCCTTAACTATATGATAAAAAAGGGCCTTGCATTTCACTGTATGTGTGTGACATAAAGGATATCTATTTGGAAAGATTTAATGAGACTGAAATAGAGGGTAATAGATACTGAATTGAGCTAATTTATGTTGTGAACCTAAGAAGATGGCCAGGGAATCTTCAAAGGCAATCACTCCTGCATGACTAAAACTGAAAAGGCATTTCAAAGCTCTCTTCCTCTTACATGAAACTAAGTATCAATCTACTGATTTCATAATTAATATATTTGAAGATTTTGATATGAGCAAAATGGCATCTATATAGCCATGTTAGTGCCTGGCAAGCTAAAGCACAATAACAAGTATATTTCAGATAATAGGCAAGTTATTTCAGATGGCTTCTAATTCACCATATGAGAAAGAATATGAACTTGTTGATTATGGATGACATAGGAGGGATCATTTTATTCTATATCTGTAACAATGAAGTCTCAGTTTCCATATGACATAATTCAATGAATTTTTTAAAGTGCAACAATTTTAATAAAGGACATTACATGATCTGAGATATGATTAGGAATGGGTACAAATCATACACATTTTAGAATATTTCTCCTCATCCTAACAACACAGATTAAAATCAGTATCGCTAACTACTTCATGTGCCATAATGTTTGAGGAGTTAAATCTGGGGATCTCTGCTTCACTTCTTGAAATGGACCAATGCTACTAAAATAAAGGCAAACTAAGTATGATAACTGTTAACGGAATAATGTAATGTTTTCATGCTTCTGAAATAGAAATTTCTCTGTTTTCAACAGTTTTACGTGACTAAAATATTAAATAAAAGCATTGTTCTCCTTTTACCTACAGTTTAATTAGGGGAAAAAACAGTTCAAGAGAGATTTCACACTATTAAGAAAGAAAACATCATCATGGTGGGTTTAAATTGTTAGAAGTTAGGTGGAGTGAACGGATCAGAGGAAAGACACTTTATACAAAGTGGGTATTTTTTTTCCACTGTGTCAGTTACGTCTCATCATCATTCTTTGGAACTGACTGACATGCTTCAGCAATCATTTTTGACGTTCTATACACATGAGAATTTGGGGCTAGAACAAGCAGCTTTTCTTGAAAATGTCTAAGTGAACTCTGGCAAACAATATATTACTTAAAAGTGCTATACTCTGTTACTATATACCACATAACTTCTAAAAGTAAACTCTACTGTAAGATAAAAATGATCAAAATGTGTTTCCTTTCTATTCTAAGTTATATTAGGAAATTATTTATGTGAGATATTCTAATAAAAGAAGATTGAAATATTCTGTATATATGCTAATTATCCATTCAGTATCTTCTTCCATGGCCCTTACAATACATATTCAACTGTTATAAGTACACAAATACCAGTTCAATGGGGCATTAACATTACCATATATAAATCAGATGAAATATTTGGTCATTTTGATTATTTTTAACATTTGTTTGTTTTTAGCAAAAGTATTTTATAATCACTTCAGCTATACATACTCAACTCAAATTTTAAGTGGTTATTTTATTAATAGTGGTTAAAGACCGATCATTGGGGCTATAAAAGTCTGGTGTGGGGATTACACTACATCACTTGCAAGCTATGTGAATTTAAACAAGGGGCTTGAACCTTCTGCATCTCTAAAAGGAAACATAAATCAAACTCACCTCATTGATCAAGACCACCTACATAAACTGTGGGCTCAGAAAAAAATAAAAATGTAGGACCCCTTGCTCAAACTTTGTGACCAGTTTCAAGATGGCAATAGCAGAGGATTAAACAAAGCACTGATGGCAGAGCTTTCCTCCAAGAACGGAGCTCTTCTAAACGCAGAGCCCCATGCAACCCACCTTGGAAATTGTTGTGAAGAGTAAGTTTATAGAGTGCTTATTAGCACATATTAGGCGCTCAAAAATAATTGTAACAACTATTTTCTATAAAATTTTTATTGAGGTGCTTTGGCTATAGTATGAGTGTTTTGGGGAGGGGCAAGGATCTTAACTGAATCTCTATATTTTGGTTTTGTTTTGAAATTTTAAATAGTATTTTAAAAGCCCTTTAGTGAGTTTGATATGCAGCCAAGGTTGAAAATCATCAGGTATTTAACTAAATTAACTTCTTACTGACTCTTTACTATATGTTTTATATTTACACAATATATAAAATTCCATTCATAGATTGATTTTTTTAATCCAGTTACAATAATACAATGGGAATGGAATTATGAAAGTAACTAAAATGACTTGGATTGTTCAAAGGTGAATAAAGGGCTATTGTCCTGAAGGAGTTAATAACCTACAGTTCAAAATGTAATTGAAAGGCTCTTACTGCAAATCCACTTGGGGGTGCTTGTTAAAATTTCAGATGTTTTTGGACTTAGCCTGAACTACTGAATCAGAATCTTGGGGTGGGATGGAGAGGGCAGAACACGTGTTTTGTCAAGCCCCTCTCTTGAACATATGCTTGAAAATCTGAGAACCATGGGTTAGTACTACAATGCCTACTTCTCACAGCTATTCTTCCCTGAAGCAAATTTAACAGCCAAGACTGTAGTACCCTAATTAACATTGCTGTTCACCTAGTGTCCATAACTCATTGTGTAGCATAGGGCCTGAGAGGAATAAAAAAGCTGCTCTGATTTTTTTCTCTTGCTTTACTGGCAACATCAACCCTCATTTTAGCTATTGAAATAATATAATTTCTTCTCTAGTCTGTTAAAGATGACTATTCTGAAATACATGAAAATTCCTATTTTTATATCCCCTTGTCCATTTTGTAATATTTATAATACTCTCTCCATCTATATATTTTTCCTCTGTTCTTAGATCTTACATAAAAGGCTAATAATACATAATAATAAACATGAAAAACATATGGTTATTATTTGTTGCCGTTTTTTCAGTTTTAACCTTAGGACTATTTCTTTGTATAGCTACTCTGCTCCCTGTGATACAGGGTTCAACGAATGCACATTGCAATTGGCATACTTCTCACCTCAGGCACACAATTTAGCCTTCTACATAATTGACATTAAGAAAGATGAGGGAAAGCAGGACTTAAAGAGGAAAGGCAGTCATATCTCATAATTGCAAATATGAAAGTCAGGGTCACTCATTTCATGGTGAGAAAGAAAACATCAAAATCCTATGTCTTTACATTACCCGTTCAGGCAAATGCAGAATTTAGTTACCATATTTTAGACTAAATAAATGGCTATGTACTCCTTACAGATGTTATAGAATAGTTCATTCAGTAAAAAAGAACCATTTTATCATTGCCCTCTGACAGTTACAAATAATTATGGGTAACAAAAGAGGGACAATACGTGAAAGCATCATTTCTTGCCATATCTTATTTCTCACAGGGACTGTTCATTAACTAGAATCAAGATTCTACTAAGAATTGTGTATTTCAAATTTATTTTTATTTTTAATTTACCGGTATAGTCTCTTTCAGCATTTGTCTGTAATTACTTGAATTTTATTCAACACGTGTCCTTTTTTTGACAGCCATGTTTTTTAGTTCAATAAATATTATCAAGCATTCTTTGACGGTTCCTATTGCATCAAGTGTAATTAGCTTTTGATTACTGTTAATTTCACAGCATTTTCCCTTTAATAAGTTGCATCAAAATGCTTTCATTTCTGTTGCAGCAAGTTTAATTAGTTTTTGAACCATGTTTCTGTTTTTCCTTCCATTTTTAGAAAAAATTGACAACACCTACTTTCTTTGTTTCTCAGAGGATATCCATGACTTACAATGTAATGTTCACCAGAAACCTTCACCTAATCCTTACAATACTAAATTGTGGTAACATGTAGCCTTTTCATTTGCATCAAGAATATTCTCATGTACTCACATACTTATAATTCTGGTTATTTAAAAAATATGATACGATTTTATTTTCAGTTTTTAAAGGTACTAAGTGATTTATTTAAGGCAACTAGGATTCTAATTGGCCCATCAATTCAATTAAAGAAGCTGATTAACACTCCATGTATTCAATTATATGACACAAAATACCTGTATTCTCGTCTCAGAAATGGATTGTGCATTTTGTTTTAGTGAACCCAGCTACTACTTGCAATATCCCTTAGGATAAAAGGCTACTCAGAGTATTTTTATGCCTATAACAATTGATGCAGTTTTAACGTGCAAGATATATTTATGTCTTTTTAATTATATAGATAGAGCTGTAATAATACTTATACAAATTTATATTATATAAAACATTAACTCTTAGATATTTATTCATGTGACTTTAATTATAAACTGGGCATATGTAAGGACTTAAAACTTCCAATTACTTACTGCCAAGGAAAAAAAATAAGCTGAAAGCAACTACATATCATATTTATTACTATTGAATTCAAATACTAGTGATTCTAAATTCTTCTATAATATTCAATATTATAACTCATTTTATAATATGGTAATTGAAATAAGAATATAATAATCAATATTACAGAATGATTGGAGTTCAGTGGAAGAGAAGTAAATGCCCAGTTAGAGAACTGATTATATTCAATATTATGTTATAATCTCCTGATAACATGAAACTTTTTAGATATAAAATTGATAATTGCAAAACTTAGAATTGGACATTACAGGTAATGGTATCCTTTAGGTGAACATTTAGAAACGTTTTCAGTGCCAGGCTGGAATTGTGTATCAGGCAGCATGGGAAGATAGGGCAGTGTATATAAGAGAGGGAGATAGAAGTAGGGGCCACGAGTCCAGTACCTTATGAATTTAGTGTAACTTGCTTAAAAAAGATGAAACCTGTATTTTAAGAAGCTTAAAGTTTACTTAGTCCTACCATCTTTCTGATGTTACTTTTATTTGTATATTATTGGTCCCTCCAATTCTATACTTGTTAGAGGAAAATCCCTGTATTCAAAGGGAGTCCATACTGTTTTCAGCTAGTTCTGAAGTACCGGTTTTAAACTAAAATCTGTCAGCTTGTTTCTTTCACGCTAGGGTTTTAATTCTACCCAACCAATCCATGTTGGTTGCTGTTGGGGCAGACGAGCAAAGGACACTTATTGTCTGTAACACACATAATTAAGGTTAAAAAAACATATTTCTTTGGATTGACAGACTTTATTCATACCTATATAGCAATAAATAAATATACTGTATAGAAATAGAATGCCTGCATATAACATTTTTCTTTGTTTAATATTTAGGCAGAGAATCATAAATTCTATCATATCTTTCTTGATTAAATTTCAAATGACTGTAATTTATCTAATTTCATTGTTGTATCTTTATTGAGACTCCCTTATAATATTATTTTTAAAAACTTTAGCCCTTGTGATTTGTAAAATCATAGTTTCTGTCTTGTAATTAATTTTAATGTATTTTTATTTTCTATAATAAACCCCTTTATCATGCTCACATTACTGTTATGATATGCCTTTTACATTCTTTAAAATATGTAATTGCTTTAATGCATACATTTTCCAATTCTGCAGTTGCTGCAGAGGTTAAAAAAGTCTACCAAGAAAATTTTCACAATAAACCCTCATGATGAGTTCCTTTGCGTATTGCTCCAGAGGAAAACAAATCAGCACTAGAAGGAAAATCTGTTCTGAGAAGTCCCACACGCTGGTGTAATGACCTATCCCCACAGGAGGACTGAATAGAATAGATCCATTGTGGCTTCCCAAATGGCTGTGGCTGGCAGCCTCTGGAGATGAGGAACACAGCTGAAGTGATAGAGAAAATAAAATGTTCTGCTTGAATGCAAGTTATATTTGCCTGTCTTCCTCAACTCTCTTTCAAAAAATGTTGCCATTTCAGGCCAGGACACCTGCTAATTTTTTTTTTTTTTTTTTGTCAAGGCTTCGTGGAACAACTAGATTTGGATCAATGAGATCTATCTTCTTGGATCAACTAATTTCCTGTTCACAGTCTCTTAAATTCATCTGAAATCTAAACTTCCTTCAGAAAGCTTTCCTACAGATAAGGCACCATCACATGTCTTCTTGGCAGATTAGGAAGCAGGGAAGCCATATCTCCACACCCACTTTCTCCTCTGCAGACCCCATTTAGGACTGAGGATAAAGAGAGGGTGTTCTCTATGTTGTAATTCGAATTCTCTTCCATTTATTAAACTCAGTCTAGGTCTTTCTTTTGGTTATCATGATTTTGCCTTTACTGTTAATTTCTTATAGGAGACATCTGTGTCTCATAAATAATTACAGATAAATTCATTAGATAGCAGATTCATAAATTAGTAGATACTATACACAAAAGTTATTTAGCATTGATTCCTCTACATTAGAGAGCAGATTAAAAATATTTTAAAAGATTCACAATTGTGGGCATGCATTCATATAACGGCCAGTTACAGGTGCTATATATGAAAGCAAAACATAAATAAATAATTGTAATTGTATACTAGTAGTATCTCTGTATATTTGCAGAGGAAATAGAAAAAGGAAGCCTTATAACCATGATAAAATGTATGGCATTGTCATGGCTTTGGAAGCTTCCATGGTGTTTAGATACACTAGAAACATCTTTTGAAAAACGAATTTTGGAAAAACATGGAACAATATCTAAAATTCTTTCTGTTTTGTGATTATATTCATAATCCATTTATAAAATTATAAAAATCTTTTTTCATTTAGATAATATTTTGCTTTCTTTGGTGACTTTAAGTGCATGAGAATCAAGAACAGAAACATTGCCATCTAACCCCAACCTTAGTAATCTATCTCTGTCTCTAAGGATGTGGTCTTTTTCTCTCTCTCTTTCCTCCTACCCAACCCCCCCAAACTTTTCTTTCTCTCTTCAGTGAAAATTTATAATAGGATATATGGTGATTCTTTAACATTTATCATGAAGCAAGATATTAACTACCTATTTAAAACTTTGTCCAATATTTTTTATTTAAAGTAACATTCAATGCAAATGTTTTTTTACATAAATATTTATGAGGTTTTGTAATCATTTCATTGTATTGATTTTAAAATAATAAATATCTAATTCGATGTTCTCTCATCACTTTAAATGTGAGTAAAATAGAGGGAAAAATGTTAATTAACTATATGTAAGATTATCATTAATACATGTTTAAGCTGGCTTTTCTTCAAGCTCAGCAGAGCATTTCAGGATCACATTAATGCTCCAGATAAACAACAGAAGCTAAAACACCAGGAGAAACTCTAATGCAAATGTGTTCGACAACGTTCCAAATAGATTTGAACAAGAATTTCTACTATAAATCTTTTCAGAAAGTGCAGTTTCATATGAGTGTATGTGTGTGTGGGGAGCAGTTAATAAAAAGCAAACCTGATGCTCTTAGTTTAGATGTTACTAGCACCCAGGGAGTGCAGGCTGCTTAAGAATTCTGGTTCTGTAGCCAGACCCTACGGCACCAGTCTCAGTACCACCTCTTCTTAGCTGCATATCATCTGACAGGGGACTGAAGTTTTCTAAGCTTTAGTTTTTTTCATCTCTCCAATATAGATAATAATTTTAATAATATCTTCCTTACAGAGTTCTTGAGAGGAATATGGGAGATAAGACCAGCTATCAGAGATTTCTGATCTACAGAGAACATTTTTCCATATTATAGAATAATAGATAATTAGAAAAAAGCACAAAATGTATCTTCATGAACAGGTTGTGACTCGATGAGCTAAGTTTAGAGTTCTCTATGTTTTACCATTCTTTGAATTCTTTTGTTGTATATTTTCTTATTTAGTTATTTTAGAATAAAAAGAAACATTTTATAAATGTGTTTTCAAAATGTGTTTTAGTTTACATAGGAAATATGTAAGGCATATTTGCTGCTTTAGCTTTAAGGGAATTGATGCAGGCACAATATATACCCCTAAAATGAAGAAAGAATGAAAAGGAGAGTAAGGCATTAGAAAAAAATGCAACCTTCTGTTCAGTCCATTTGGAACAATCTAAGTGCAAAACTTTTTGAAGTAAATGTTCAGTTTATCCGTGATTAAGGTCATTTGTTCTTCATATATTGCTATAGATAAAATAACCATATTTGAAAAGCAAATCTCCAATGTATACCTCTAATTCTGAGTCTAATCTCCTAATCATTCTTGATATTAGTATATTAATGATACACACATGTGTACCATATGTAAGGAGTGTACAGATACACACGTTGCATTCAGAGCTGTCAGGTGATCTTAATTAACCAGATTCCCTAGAGGTGACTTTTCCCCTTCAGTCTAATTTCTGTCAGAAAAGAAAAAATACACTTTAGTCCAGGTCTGCTGGCTCACGCCTGTAATACCAGCACTTTGGGAGGCTGAGATGAGAGGATATCTTGAAGCAAGGAGTTCAAGACCAGCCTGGGCAACAAAGTGAGATGCCTATCTCTACAAAAAAAAATAAAAAATAAAAAAAAAAAAGAAAGAAAGAAAGAAAGAAAGAAAGAAAAAGAATTAGGCACAGTGGTGTACACGTGTAGTCCTAGCTACTTGAGAGGCTGACACAGGAGGTTCACATGAGCCCAGGAGTTTGAGGCTAGAGTGAGCCATGACTGAGCCACTGCACTTCAGCCTGAGTGACAAAGTGAAACTTTGTCTCTTAAAAATAAAAAGAAAGAAAAGAAAAGAAAAGTCATAGGTACCATCTGGTGTCCAAACAGCTTATTCCGGCATGACTCTTACAAGAGAGATAGCTGGACAGGCTGGTAGCCTGGGCCAGTTACAGTCAGGGGTCAGATGACCATCTCACTGGGAAGGTCTCCCTCTGGAGTCCATTCTTAGAATTTGAAAGATTCCTTCTTCTTTCCTATATATTCAGTCCAGATCACTTACGAGATGTTTATTTCATAAAAGAATTTTAAGCTATTCCTGCTTAAGGGTTAATGAAATGTGTACCTGTGCTGAGGTGGCCTCATCTGTAGAGCAACCAAAGTTTTTAGGTCTCATTGTCATAAAGACATGGTAATCCCAGGCCAGAGTTGGAAAACCTCAGGCCAGGTCAGATTATATCAGATTATATCATGTGCAAAGTGATGCCTAGTATAGGCCCTGCGGGATGTTTGAATGTGCCTTAAAGCTATCATTAATCCTATATCCACAATATGTGTCTTACAGAATACTACAACACTATATGTAATAAGAGATGATAAAATCTTAAGAAACTATTACTTTTAACATGGTGTTTAGAAATCTGGAAGGAATAGTTGGTTTTCTTCAGGGATGCTTTGGTGGTGGTTACTGTGGGATTTGATGCTGTCCTGGTATCGGGACACACCGGTTGCCTTGGGCTCATACTAAACTCTTATGACTATAGAGCTGGGGTCCTACTGGGGTTGGTTGTGGGTCTGCCTCGGCTATTCCAGGACAGAGGGGGATTCCAAATAAAAGAAAGCAAGCACAGGACAACCTTCTCATAGGAGAGACTCGGAGGAGTTCTGCAAAGCCCTTTGAATTCTGAAATGTTATTACTCTTATATATTTTATATAAAGTATCAAACTTTATAACACACAGGGTCATAACAGTAGAAGGTTTTTTATTAATAGAGACATCACTGCATTTTTAGTTAAAATGATCATTGGGAATATTTTCTAGCCTTGCATTTAATATTTCTATTTCTAAATACTTCATTTAGAAAAGCCAACGATCATTAATGTACTTAATCATTCAGTCAATATGATAAGCATCCAATGTCCTCTAGGACAACTGAGCAACAGAGCTCTATAGAGGAACACTTCGGAACAAGTAGATTTTGCTTTTGTTTCAATTTATTATGTGCCAATTCCTAACTCTCAGGTTGGAGATATCTAGAATATATGGGTTTGGATGTCAGGAGTCAGGTTATTCAGGAAATATATTGCCAAAAATACTGAGTTTTACAGGTATGCAAATATTTCAAGTTAAGCAAAAATTAAAATACATTTAAAGATTAAGGCTGTGTGTGGTGGCTCACACTTGTAATCCCAGCACTACGAGAGGGAGGATGATTGCATGTGGTACGGAATTTAAGACCAGCCTAGGCAACGTAGTCAAACTCTCTCTACAGATAAAAAAAAACTCAGTATGGTGGTGCATGCCTGTAGTGCCAGGTAATTGGGAGGCTGAGGTAGGAGGATTGTTTGAGCCCAGGAGTTCAAGGCTGCAGTGAGCTATGATCATGCCACTGTACTTCAGTCTGTGGGACAGAGTAAGACACCATCTCTAAATAAATACATTAAAATATAAGATTTTGTGTCTATTTTGTCCTTTGGCCACTGAGAGAGTATGATGACAAACATAGAGCCCCACCAAAGTGAGTGTAGGATTAAGATGGTATCTGCTTAATTGGTAGGACTGCTGAATTTCATTGCCAAAGCACTGTGAATCAATATTAGTTGCAAGTCACAGTATTTTCCATATCAGCACCAGGGACTTCAAGGGAACTCCTGATGTAATTTGAGGCAAAAACCAGTAATGATGTTGATATTAGCAGTGTGCCAGGCTGTTAATAACTTGCACTCTAGTGTACTAATTTACACATTACAGATTTATTAGCATAGTATCACCAACAAAATCTAGAACACAGTATGAGGCTTTTTATCTGCTTAAGTAGCAAAGTAAAACAAAGCAAAAACATTGAGTTATCAATGATGTTTTCCATTAATTTGGTATCTACATGAATCTCAAAAAAATAACCATTTTTACTGCAGTGTTCTAGATAAGATTTGCTAGAATAACATATGAAATCACCTACCCAGTGAATAGCACATGGCAGGATTTTAGAAAAATATGGGCATCAGAATTTAAGCTTTAACGTTTTCAACTGCTTTATTTGGGAAAGTTACTTTGTATAATGGTGGATTTTATTATGTAAAATTACTAAAATTAGTTGATCTTAAAAATGTTATTGGAGAAATAACTGTTTAAAATACAAAAATATGTCATGTAATTTCTATTTTAATGAACTACATATTTGCTTTAGAGTACCTATTGGTATAATGGAAACTGTCAAATCATTCTCAGAAGAAAGTGGAAGAGTTGGCCAAACAAGGATGTGGGTATAAGCTTCTATCATATGTTGACATTAAAGAAAGCCAGATTCTATTGAAAGGCAAATTAATGAATGAACAATTATATTTTAAACTAATTTAGGGCTATAACTCTGAAGAAGGTAAAGTTTAGATTGTCGATTATTTGCTACTCAGAGTTAGAAGGATGCCTTTATCTACTGCCACCCCTGACTGAACCAGATCTAGCCCATTATTATTTTCTACTCTTGTATTAGGATGTCTTATGTTACTTAATTCATTAATTATTTGATAAAAATAAAAATAATCACACAACTGCCTCCTTGTTTAATTTTCTGCATGGAATTAATACATTTAGTCAATTTTCTTTTTATATTCATAAAGTTTGGTTTAATTACTGGTGATCATTTCTCTTATGAAATATTTTTCTCATTGCATGTTAGCTAATCCCTAGTGAACTATCTGGATTGGCTGTGGGAGTTAATAAAAATTGAGTAGATCAGGAAGAAAATGTATCTATCTCAGACAATTCTTCCATTGCAACTTTAAAAATGCAAATTTTTAGTATATGCACCAATTATCAGTAATTGTTATCTCAGTATTGGATTAATCGTATCTCACCCCCAATCTTAAAGGACAAAAGGTTAGGGTGTGATTTTATTGATTTCCTTATTTCTTCTATTATTATATTTTAAAATGTATATTCAGCTAGATGCATTTCAGGTTTCCCTTAGTTGTATGCAATATAACATTTCTAGAAGGAGATAATTAAGCCATAAAATAACTAATAGAAATTTTAAAAAGTGAAACAACCTAAATTTTATTTTTCAGTGAGTTTTTGAGTTGTGCAATAACAAATTTAAGATAAGTGTGTTAATGAAATAAACTATTTCTTATAATCATATTTTATTTTCTGGCAATCTTTAAGTTACCACCTGTATTATTACATGGTTCACTTTGGTTTGAGTTCTTAACTTTCAGTCATAATAAAAATACAGTGTATCTTATTTTTACTGTTTTTTTTTTTAAGTAATGTCTTTAAATGATTTTTCCCTGAACCCAAATTTAAGAAACACATACAATAAAATAACTGTAAGAAATTATGGATAAATATTTCCTTTGATTTTATTTAATGAACGATGTTATGTTACTTACTATGTGTCAGGCACTGGTCTACTTCATTTCATCATGAACAAATTAAAAATAGATTTCTTTATTATTCTGTATTACAGATGAAAAAAATTGAGGCTACAACAAATTTAAATAATTTTACTAAATTCACACATCTGAAAATTGGCAGTGTTAAGATTTGAATCCAGGCAGTCTATACTTCTCATATTCCATTAAGTAAAAATTATTCACAAGGTCCCAAGAGATGAAAATGAGCTGTGGGATATAATCTTTCTCTGGGCCACTGCTTCTAGAGACAGTTCCAGAGAAAGGCAGAAGGAACCTGGATTCCAGCAGGACAGCAAGCTATTTCTGTTACAGTTGTGTGACATAAATGCGAGCCAAATTCATATTTATACACAGGAAATGCTATTGGCCTGTTCACTGATTGTAGTCAGTCTTAGTAATATTATAAAAAATAATAATATTACACACCCTCCTAGAACTATACCATTTTAACAATAATGACCTTGTGATGTTCTCTGTTTGAACAAATACTGTTATCTTAGGAAGCATATATATGCTACTGTTTACTCAACTTGCTGTTTCTGTTTTTTAAAGAATTTTAGCCCAAAATGAATTCCTCTAAATAAAAACCAACATTCTTGTCTTGTAAAACATATCTGGAATTTCAAACTAATCTTTTCCCCAAAAATATTTCCAGCTTCAGAATTTGGCAAAAGTCACACCTAATTAGAATCTAATACAATTACATTTTTATTTTATTAAAAATAGATCCTGCCAAAACAGCTTTCTGTGTTATGTATCTGGTTAGCTCACCATGAGCACCATATTCGGAGTATTAATCATCATATGTAAGCACTCCAAGTGTTTAGCAGCAGGATTTCCAGGCTAGGGATATTTTTTGTTTGTTTATCTTCTTTTTGTGGAATATTTTGGGGCATGACTTTAATAGCCATGCTCTGGCATATTATATGCACAAATTTCATAAATGCTAGATTTGAGAATACAATGAATAAACTCGATATAGCGCTTCTCAGAGACTTTTCCCTCAAAAACTCTTACAAACAGATTATCACCAAGAAAATGATTTAACAGGGACATGTTCAAGTTTGGGACACACTAATCTACACTCTTATAACTGAAGCTGTTTTAAATTCAGGATACCATCAAGAACTGTTAAGGATGACAGAATTTGTAAAATGGAATGAAAACTGGGTGTATTTTACTCTTCATTAACTCAATACTTCTCAAATGTTTTCAGGTCTTGACACAGATAGAAAATGACAATATTTATATGACAACAAACTAGTGTAAATAGATAAGGCTGCCTGTAGCTGGAAACAGAGGCTTTATCTGCCTTAGAAGGGCTGAGAGGATAATAACACTGTGCCTGCCAGTTACAGTAATAGAAATTATGGTACATGAAAAAAAAGGCAAACTTGATCAACATGGCTACGTAACTGCTCTTTATTCCGCTCTGCTTGAATTCTTGTCATGAGATGTTCCTTTCTCTTTGTTGGTTGGAGTATTCTCTGTCCTATGCTTGTGTGTGGGCATCTATTGTCTCTGAGTTATTTCTGTTTGCATAAAGTTCTTATTATTACATCTTCAAATGCTGAAGGTTTCATTTTGTAAGTTTAATCTTCGTATTTTGAGAAAGCTTTGTGAAAGCAAAGATTTCTTCCAATATGTTTTGCGCATGGTTATTGCCTACAATGTAACTGTAATTGGAATATAGTCACTCTGTCTTGCTAATCTGAGTTTGTTCAGTCTTTTACTGGACGCTAGGACCTCTAGCACACTGCAGCAATGGGAGGGACATTCAAAATTCTTTTGAGGGAAGGGTCTTATTTATAATTTGACCTAGTGAAGAGTAGTCATCTCTTGCACACAAACTTAGACATATGGCACCTCCAATGCAACCCTCCAAGTCTTTCCCCCACTATAAACTTTTTAGTCATTTTATGCCCCCAAATGTTACAGGACACACTAAAACATTTTAATTGTGTTTGCTTAAAATAAACATATGCTTTGGAATATGTTTTGCAAGAAAATTCATAATTAAATGAGCTGTCTATTTCCTGTTTAAATTTAGAGGCTAGAGGACAGTTGTGACATTTTGCGATTGTTTCTCATGATTAATTGAAACAAGCAAAGGAAGGTGAAGATCTTTCCAGCTGTGAATTCTCTGTCGGAGTGATTTTTCCCAAATTGCTCACAGTTGTTCTACTATTTGTCTTTTCATGTAAAATCATTTTACGAACAAGGGTGAATGAAAGTCCAACCACTTATAATGTTTGAGGTCTGTAAAACAATTCAAATCTCCTCTTAGGAACCAGAATAATTTTTAGGGACAAATTTTGAATCACTTTTTAAAATATAAAGAAAATGAAAATATTTCTATTCTATTATTTCAGTTGCTTTATCACTTTTTCATAAATTTGAGAATAAGTGCAGCTTAATGTAAATTTCCTGAAATCAATATTCCACTATCAAAGACTTTGTCATACTAGATACTATAGTGTGAATGTTGATGTCTCTTCAAAATTACATTTAACTGAGACCAGAAAGCTACATTACAGTTAGCTAAACTCAGAACAGAGGGGTGGCAGATGGGATATTCAGAACTAGACAGAATCCAAGGAGATTTTAGAAGTAGAAACTACAGATCTATGTATTTAAGAGGTGAAGAAAATAAAGACACCAAGGATTTTCTTCTTCACCAAGTTAGGTGATGGCGATGCTATTTGGTGAATTAATGAAGAATGATGGAGAAAAAATGTATGTCTGAAGGGTTTGGGTGCAAAGGAGGTTGAGTAATTAAGTGGTTTATTTTAACTGTTTCTTAAGTTTGAGATTCTTGTAATATAACTACCTGACAATTTTATGTACCTATATGGATCTGGAGATCTAAAGCTTATCTGTGTTACTGCAAAAGCCTTTAAAATAACTGTTCTTTCCTTCCACATATAATTTTTCTTATCTGTAATGAGTTGGATTTTCATTTATTCTGTAAATAGAGTACTGTTTACTGCATGTTTACTTTTTAAATATACCATATATATGTTAGTTGGCCCCTCTACACTGCTTTCTTGGAAATAAAATACTGTGCCTATATTTACTCCAAGTACAAAATAGGCACTCAATAAATGTTTGTTCCATGCATTAATGAATTAATAGATAAATGGATTAGAGACTTTAACAAGACATGTATATTTGTCTTTTCTCTCCCCAGAAGACTGATAGCTGGTAGCAGACAAAGATCTTGTCTTAATCTCCTTTCAGATCCTTTAAGATGTGTAACACTCTAATGGACTTTAAATAAATACTCATTGATTCATAGATATTAAAGTGAGATACACTGGTTCAGTTGAATAGTTCCACAATTTGTCTTCAAAAAGTCAGGAAATTTATTTTTAAATATTTAACAGGAAATATTGAGGGATAAAAAAATGTATCAATATACAAGGATGGTGACAAAAACATAAAGGTGTGAAGATACTGTAAATCAAAAAACATAATTTTAGAGCATAAAGTCAAAGAAAAGAGACATGAAATACCTTTTGTAACAAAATTGTATTTTGGGACTTTTTAGCTAAAATTTATCTAATTATCATCAGACTTTGCACATAATTTTGAACAGAACCTAGACTCTTTGAATTATCTTATTTGCTTACAGATGATTTACTCTTTCTGGAAAGTTCATTCCTTGTAGCCTCACCATCTAACCCAGTACCTGATGTAGGGCTAAGGGCCCCACCGGGTCGTGGGGTATCCCTTATGCTGTGCTGAGGTGCATGATATGAGAAATAAAGAGATAGGACACAGAAGTACAAGGAAAATGCACCTGCACTTAAATCATGCTCTGCACCATGTCTGCTCCAGACATTCCTCCGACTATAAGCTGCTTATTCCTTAATTCGTACTCTGTACCATGTCTACTCTAGGCATTCCTCCAATAATGAACTAAGATATAGTTTTATGTATATAGATATATATGTGTATATATATATGTATATATGTATATAAAACTATATGTATATATGTGTATATATATGGTTTTATGTATATCTATATATAGCCATATATATATACACACACATATATGTATATATATGTGTATATATGTGTGTATATATATATATGGAAATAACTGAGTGGTGAGATATTCTTTAGGCACTCATTCTATGAACTAAGATATGATTATATATAGAGGATTATATAAAGGGAAATAACTGAGTAGTAACACTATAAACTGAGATATTCTTCAGGCACTAATTGTGCCAGGATTCTGCTTAGCTCTCCTTCCTCGGTACCTATATGGGGGGTTACCTACACCTGGCATATAATATTCAATCAATACATTTTCTGCTAAATCAATTAATGGATGTAAACATCTAATAATTATTTTTTTGATCTAAAAAGTTGGTCATTTAAAGTATATTTTTAAATATTTACTTTAAAACTAATAAAAATATAGTATTTAAAACTCAAGCATAAATTCCTGGTTATAGGTAGCAACTCTTTTAAAACCACAGCTGGGCCAGTGATTTAGTTTTAAACAATATTTCTTAAAAAAAAAAAAAGTCCTTTCTCTGCCAGAATTATCATTAGAACATTAGCAGTAATTAAAACCATAAGTAGAAATTCTAGATGACTGGGCAGCTGAGAAAGAGCTATAAACATCATAGACAGAAAGAAACTTACATTTTCTACAAAACCAATTGTATAGATGCTAAAAGTGGCATTAGAAACCAAAGGATTGGGGGAAGAAACAAAAACAACAACAACAAAAAAAAAAAAAAAAGAAGGAGAAGAGGAAAAAGAAGGGGAACAGAACATATAAGAAATACTAACAGTTAATAGAACATTTATGTATTTTAAATATTTCAGTTTTTATTATTTAAATCCAAAATTGTAGACAATTAAACAAAAATTATAACAAAGTCTTAAATGTATAAAATAAACTAAATAATTTTCTTACTTTGGTTTATTAAATTTCTGGAATGTCATAATTAAAATGAATATGACATGCATGGTTACTTTCCTTTTATTCCACTTGTAAATATGTAATAGTTCAAAAAAGAGACAAGGAGTGAGCCACTTAGTTAAATATGAAATGCTTCTTAAATAAAGACAAATGAGAAACTTCCCTGATATGAAAAAAAATTCTTGCATAATTGTTTAAGAGAAATCATAAGAAAATAAACAATAGTTTATTTACATCTCCTTAATAGAAAATTCAAAATGAAGGAAACTAAAATAAAATTTAAATGTTATTAGTAATTAAAATAGTGCAGTGCTTGAAGTTCCACTTTAAAAAAAGACAGAACAGAATTTTCTGGGTCATTACTGAAGGTCAGGAGCTAACCTCCTTCCTTATTTAGCAGATGTTTAAGTGTATAAATAAAGATACTGTCCAAAGCTTTGTGGTGATGTAATGATGAACTAGCACCCATTAAAAACTTTGCAACCTAGTAAAAGAGACAGAGGCATGTGCGGTCAGCTGACTCCAGAACTTCCTCATTTCCAGCATATAGTAGGACATAATGTTATTTAATTGATAACTTTTTTTAAAAAAAAATTAAAAAGCTCTGTAGAAAGTACTTACTTGCTCTTTATCCTGGCCATTCATTAAGTAGATAGCAGACTGGAATGCTTTCACTGTATTCCACAACCAGTCTAACAGTGCTTATAAAAATAATGTGGGTGTGTGTACCTTGTCGTCTCTAGCTCAGATGTCCACCTGTACTCCTAGCTTATTTGCCATTTAACAATATAAATGAGAAGACCTTAGTAACTCTCCACACTGGCCTAGAATATTCTACTTTTGAATACATTATGTAGAGTTTACTGAATATTCCATAGTGAGAGGGAGACGTTTCTACCTTATGCCTACAGGAATCTTTTTATCAGATTTCATCAAAAGTCTCTTGCCTTCCATGACACCCCAAGAGATTTTCAACTGATCTTCAGGCTCTTCTTCCCTCTTCCTACAGCATCCTTTCCTCCATTCTCCAGAACTACACAGTTTTGTTCCATCTGTTACCTTCCTATCCCACTCAACTTGCTGCCCAGCAAACAAAGTGTCTGGCAATGCGTCAGAAACATCCTCTCTAGAACACAGTAAAATCAGCAGCTGCTGCATTCAAGCTTGTCCTTGGGTCTGTCTCCTCACCCCAAGCAGACCTCTCACCTATTACTTGAGGGTACATGCACCACCCTTCAGACGAGCCTAACAAATAATACATGCACCTGTCATTACATACTGATGATGCTGCTTCTCCCTTGTTAATTAAACATTTCATACTAAATTCCAGCAGGTTCTAATCCAATGATATAGCATATAGATTTTCGATTGTCTGTTTTTGATATAATGTGGGATTTATTCAAGACGGTGACAAAATATTATTTCTTTCATTAATGATGTCAAGATATTTACTTTTTATTTTAAAACATATTTTAACTTTAACTAATTTTATACTATTTATGGATTAATTAAAAGAGAGATCAGTGCAACACTGCATTGGTTCATAGTTGTTCTTTAATTTCCTGACCCTCTTTACAATTCTTGAAATTGCACCATTCCATTTATAGTAATACGGGGATTCTTCTTTTTGCTAGAGTTTGGTGGTTATTGGCAGCAAGGCAGTATAAAGCTTGTGTAGTTCCACTTAGATAGATGTTATAAAAAATAGCGTATTTATTCTGCTATGTAACTTATTAGTTGACTACTGCATAAATATTTTAGACCTATTCCTTTTGGAAATCTGTGTTAATCTATTTTATCTCTATTCAGATGCTGAACCACACGTTTTATAATTGTTAAAAAGGAAAATAGCACACATGTAGTTAAGTGCTCTGTACTCTTTCATAAAGGATCTATTAGATTTTGGCCAGTTTCTCTAAATCTGCTGTAAACATGACTTATTTAATTACCTAAGTTGATTGAAGACTTTCCCATAGTAATAGATTACATCAAACTACATCCTATGCAATTTTTCTTCAGAAGCATCATAGACTAATAATTTCTTTGTATGCTATACTGTAAAATTACTATCAGAAACATGGTCAAGGATTACTGGCATCAATACATTATGCTTAATAATGAATTGTGTGGAAATGGCAAAATGCAAAATTAGCAAATTCAGGGTTTGATATTAAATAATATGTTGAAAAAGGTTCAATTGAATTAACTCTTGGTTCTCTGAAATACAGAATGAAGAATTATCTCATTGTGCTAGTCTACATAAATATAGTAAAAACAAAAACTTGCCTATAAATTACATTTGAAATAAATAAAGAGTCAATGTTTGGGAAATTAAGTAAATATTATTTTATCCCATTTTGTATCAGGGCATGATGGGCAAATCAGCGTCATGGGATACGCCACGCAAAACGCTTTCTGAAGGATGTTGTCTTGGTTCAGGCTACTATAACCAAGTGTCAGAAACTAACTGACCTACAAACCACAGAGATTTATTTATTTCTTTTAAAGATTGGATGTTTAAAATCAAGGCACCAGCACTGTTGGGTTCTGGTGATGTTCTCTTCCAGGCTGTAGACCAGTTTTCTCATTATATCCTCACAGTGCAGAAAGAGGGTGAGATCATTCTGTGGGGTCTCTTTTGTAAGGGTGCTAATTCCATTCATGAGGGCTCCACTCCTGTGATCTAACCACCTAAAGACCTCACTTCCTAATAACATCACATTAGTATGTTGGGATTTCAAAATATGACTTTTGGACAAAATGAAACATTCAGTTCACTGTAGAGGTTAAGGTCAAAGATGGGTCAAAATAAACAAGCTAAGGGACCATATGCCAGAGAGTCAAGGTGCTAGCCAAAATGTCCTATAGCCCTAGGAAATGCCAAGGGAATCTAGAGTTTAACAGTGAAGATTTAGAGAATATTTGTGGCAGAGTCCTCTGTGCCTACTATAAACTTTTTGTCCTTTTTATTCATTTGTTTGTTTATTTAGATATAGAATCTCACTCTGTTGCCCAGGCTGGAGTGCAGTGGTGCCATCAGAGCTCCCTGTATCCTGGAACACCTGCACTCAAGCAGTCTTCCCACCGCAGCATCTCAAAGTGTTGGGTAACTTCCAGGCTCACTGTGTAGGTGTTCCTGGTTCATTTAAAGGGACAGAAAGAACAAACTGGTGGTGAGATAATACAGTCAGTTCTTAATAGCATTCGCCATCACACACCGGGGCCTTGGGGGGTGGGGGGCTAGAGGAGGAATAGCAGGGGGCGGGGGATTGGGGAAGGATAGCATTAGGAGAAATACCTAATATAGTGATGGGGCAATGGATGAAGCAAACCACTACTATGGCACGTATATACCTATGTAATAAACCTGCATGATCGGCACATGTACCCCAGAACTTAAAGTATAATAAATTTAAAAAAATAAAATAAATCTTTGACAAAAACAAATAGCATTCCCGCAAACTTAGATCTTAGCATTTAACACTATTTTTTTATGAGAAGCTGTTGGTGTCATTGTTTTCTTTAGCATTAAAATAGTTTTAAATTTAATTGAAATTATTTTTCACCACCATCAGCAGTGCAGATTAAAAAGAAAAACAGAATAAACACCTTTGTTTACTAACACTTGCATTGTCAGCCAGAGCAATACAAAACAAAAATCTAATTTTAATTCCCTTATTTTGGATGCTTGTAGGTAATGAGTTACCAAGGGAATAGAATAATAAGCTGACTATTGACCCTACCATTAACTTTCAGTCCTAATCATTTCACTTAGTTTTGTGTTAGCAGTGGAGACAAATCTGACAGCCATTGATGTGAAATAAACATGTTTTGGCTGTTAGATTGTAGTGTGGAGCCTCACATAATATCTCTGCCTTTAGCTATGAGATGGTCTGGTGTCTTTTGCTAAAAGTGAAATATTCTGATAAGTTGTGATAGCATATGCTTAACTGCTAATGAATAGGATCTCTGTGACTTGAAGAAACATGTTAAAAGATAGATTGTTCATTAACCCCTGAGGAATTATAACTTTGTTTTTCTGATTATATTACATTTAACACAATTTTCTTGTTATAAAATGCCATCTGAACATCCATTATCATTCAGACATAAGCACTTCACTGAGAAAAATAATGGGCTTAAATCAGTAAAAGTTGATGGCTTTCTAAAGTAAACTAACATTGTAGATTACTTTTGCAAAATATATAAAACAGTTTCTTTCAGGCCCATAACAGGAAAAAAAAATGAGTAAAACTGAATTCAACTCACATATCTCATTCACATATTTTACTTGTATACTGCCCTGAGGAAGCCCAGATGTCTGAAATGTTGGCAGGTTTCTGCACCTGCAATGAGAATAAACTACTCCTTTATTACCTGACGTACGTGCGTTGAATACAATTACACTTTACTCCATGCTATATGCACTGGCAGGTCAACAGTTTGTACTGTATTTTTATAGGATTGGTAAATGCATCTTGCTGGACTTTGCTGAGTTCACGGTTAGCAATAGAATGCGGAAGGCCACTAAAGCACTTACATGCTGACGCATTAATCATGTGTCAAAGCTTAGCATGGAGTGGCTTATTGCTACTATGATACATAGAAAAACAAATAGCAAACAGGCTGTTTGATAGTTTAATAAACAAATGCATGCTCCTGATATCCCACGTGAGTGAGCTTAATTCAGTGTCAGCTACCATTTTTAATACCTTCAAACAAGAGAACACATTTGAAGGACTCAGCCTCAAAACTTTTCATTTTGTCACTTTTTAAAGTATAAAAACAGAACATTCTCAGTGTATACTATTTGGGAAGTATAGAAATGATGAAAAATTGATAAACATTATTCACAACCCATTACTCAGACATTAACCCTATTGTCATTCAGTGTTTCTTTCTATATGTAAACATAATTGGAAATATATGCAAGCTATCTTGTGCTTTTCTTTTCTTTTTTTTATTTTCCTTTCTGTTTTGTTTGTTTGTTTGTTTGGTTTTTTTTTTTTTGAGATGGTCTCACTCTGTCACCCAGGCTGGAATGCAGTGGTGCAATCTTGGCTCACTGCAACTTCTACCTCCCAGGTTCAAGCGATTCTCCTACCTTAAGTAGCTAGGACTACAGGTGTGTGCCACCACACTTGGCTAATTTTTTTAATATATTTAGTAGAGATGGGGTTTCACCATGTTGGCCAGGCTGGTCTTGAACTACTGACTTCAAGTGATCCACCCACCTTGGCTTCCCAAACTGCTGGGATTACAGGCATGAGCCACTGTGCCCAGCCTATCTTGTGCTTTTCTAAGTGATACTATCATTTTCTAAGTGATATTATTATTAAACATTCCTGTAAATTCCTCTCACTAGACACTCATCCTCCACCCCCAAACACTGACTTTGTTGACTCTCAGTCTTCCTTCTCCAAATCTAATTTCAGTCACTACTTTCTCAGGAGTGTTTTTCCTGACTCTTTTTGCTAGGGCAGTACCTACCTTTATTAACTGCCCTCAGAATACCTTAAAACATTTCCTTTGTTCTCCTTATGTCAGTCTTTATGTTGTTCTCATCCACATACATTTTTTAAAGAAAAATCAGTAGAATTTTGGTTGGAATTTTGGCAAACTTATAAATTATCTAAAGAATTACTGTCATATTTATATTGTTTCTATTCCAGAAATGAATTTTTCATCCAGATTCTTCCCATTTTCATTTAATATGCTTATATTAAATTTTTAAAACATAACCTATTCTTATTTTTGTTAAGGTTTGAGTAGATCTTTTGCCAATTGTATCTTTAGCTCATTTCGGCTGTTATATTGTGAGCCTGTGACATCTATATATTTAATGTGTAGAAACATGATTGAACACTATATAATTTCAAAAGGTTCATTACATATTCATGGCTACTATTTACATACTTAGTAGCAAATCCATTAATTCATTCAAAAATGTTCCTTGGTTACTTATTTTGTGCCATACACTCTTACAGATGCAGGAGGCACAGAAGGGAACAAAAACAACAAAAATCTTGGAATACGTAGATGTTACAGACTATTGAAGGGATCATATAATAAGATAAATAAGTAACATGTATTTACATTATGTTATCTCATGATCTGTTATATGGAGGAAAAAAAACACAAGAGGAAAAAGGTAGTTTGGTGGGAACTTCAACACTAAATTTAGTATCGTTGTCCTATTTGTGCTGAGTGGCTTATAAACAATGGAAGTTTATTTCTCATAGTTCTGGAGGCTGGGAAATCCAAGAACAAGTTTCAGTCTCTGGTGGGGGCCTGCTTTTTCGTTCATAGATGGCACATCTTGTGTAGAAAGGTAGAGAGAATAGAGCTTTTTTTTTTTTTTTTTTTTACGGCCTATTAGGGTATTAATCTGATTCACAAAATTTCTTACCTTATGATGGAATCCTGGCTCCAAAAGTCCCCCTTTCCTTATTCTGTCACCTTGCGAGTTAGGTTTCCACATACAAAATTTGGAGGAAGGGGCACATTAACATTCAGACCATAATAAACAGAGTGGTCATATAAGTCTTAAAGGAAGTGGGAAAGCTTATTTTGTGGGTGATCAGGGGTGAAAACACCAGAAAAATGAAGTACAAACCCTCTGAGGTGGGAATATAGCTTCTGTCATCTAGGAACAGCATCAAGGCCAATGTGGCTGCAGCAGAGTGAGCTGGGGGCAGAAGACAGTGATAAGAGGTCACAGAAGTAATGGTAAGAAAGAGGCACATTGTGCGAAGTCCAGTGGACCACTATAAGAATACTGGGGTTTACAGTGAGCAGGACAGGAAGTCATTGAATGTGTCTTAGCATAAGCTAGTTTTCAGCAGGATCACTCTGGCTGTTGTGTTGAAAAGAGACTATAGAAGGTAACCAGCAAGATCAGTTAGGAGTCTCAAAAATCCAGGTGAGAAATATCTGGGGCTTGAAGAAGGGTGTTAGAATACAGGTAGTAAGAAATGCTTTTAGATTTATTTCCGACTACGTATCAGAAATTACAAATTATAAATTCTTCGTATGTAATTGGAAATAGATGTAAAAGCATTTGTTAACTGTTAGTCATAGGATTTGAGAGAAAGATAAGAGTTAAGGATGACTTTCTGCTTTATGGTCTGAGCAAGGATGAAATTGACATAAAATGGAGTGGGAAAATTTCAGGAAGAGAAATTCGGGAAGGAAAATAGGGAAATTCTGTTTTAAACATGTTAAATTGGAGATGACTATTACTCATGCAAGTGAAGATGTGGAGTGGGCAGTTGTGTATATCCTCTGGAGGTCAGGGGATAGGTACAGGCTGCAGATATAAATTCTTGAGAAAATGGTTACATAATCTTAAACATGCTTGCTTATATTTACTCAGTAGATATTTGTTGATGGTGATAGTAAAAGGGAAATTCAATGTAACAAATATTTGTGAGCTGCTAAGATATAATGATTAATAAGACACATATCATTCTTGACCTTATCCAAATTAAAATATATTGGGATGGATAGAATATTCTGCATTTGTTATAATTTATATTGTTTTTAATAAGAGAAAATATTTTTCAAAGCTAATAATATAAATAAAGAAAAAATGACTTGAAAGAAAATGCAATGTAATATGTCCTGGTATATTACCAAACACATGTACATTTCTCTTCATCACTTACCTCAGATTGACATCGCTTCCATCCTTCCTTGCAATCTACTCCATGCTGCACAATTGCAATGATTTTATTAATAAATATCTTGAACAAAAAATTAATTATATCAATTATTCATTGCTTCTTAGAGCTATTTTCACCAAAGTCAGAGAAATCACTTTGATCATAATTCTGTGTATTTTATGCTCAAAACTTACTTTAGTTAATGATGTCTCATATTATGCCAATGAATTCACTTTCACCGTTTTACTCAGAGGTATGAAACTGACCATTTTGGTCCTCACAATTAGGATACTTCTTATTCTCCTTTTAATTACTTCACTATTTATTTCTGAGTGCTTATCAAGAAAATACAATTTTATAACAACTCAATAAGAGGAGTAGAATCTCTCTAACTAGATGATTCTAAGAAATTTGTTAATCTTTTATGTTGTATACTTTCATAGATCATTGAAGTTAAAATCTTACAAAAAGTTTTTGAATTACAAGAATTGAATTATATTTACAGAATATTTCTGAGCTTGTGCCAACACTGTCTACATTGAGAGCAATGTGACAATCTTAGTTCCCCAAATGAAGACAACATACATTTATAGTAATGTTTATTTTATCCAGGATAGTCATAGTAACTCACATATTTTTGCATTATTATTTTTAATTAACCTATTAACTGCCACATATAAATGATAGCAAATTTAATCTTTTTAGAAAATGCATAGGAGCCAAACTGGTCTTACTAGATCATTTTGACTATAAGATGAAATGTATAGTTAACATGGAGTGACATGTTTATTAAGATAAGATATCAGAATGGTTTGGTCCATCGTGAAAGCAATCGAGGCACTGATAGCTGGTGAACTTGAATTTTGATTATAAAGTTGCCAGTATTTGATCATGTCTTGTCTAGTGAGTGAAAAAATGAAGGCATAAGAACAACTCAAGTGTTTTTACCTGAAAAACTAGATGACTGAGTTACTAATGGAGATGTGGAAAACTAAAAGAGCTGGTTTGGAGAGAAAATGCTATCAAGAACTCTGCTTTGGACATGTTAATCATGAACTGCTTATTAGGTACTCAGTAGAGGTGTCAGATCAGTTAAATATATGGGTCACATGTTGAGGAAAGAGGTTCCAGCTGGAGACATAAATATGGGCGTTGCCAGCATATTGATGGCCTTGAATGCATAAGATAAGATGAAAGCTTTTTTTTTTTTTTTTTTTGAGACAGAGTCTTACCAGGCTGGAGCACAGTGGCGCAGTCTCGGCTCACTGCAACCTCTGCCTCCCGGGTTCAAGCGATTCTTCCGTCTCAACCTCCCAAGTAGCTGGGACGACAGGTGCATGCCAAATACCCGGCTGATTTTTGTATTTTTAGTAGAGACGGGGTTTCACCATGTTAGCCAGGATGGTCTTGATCTCTTGACCTTGTGATCCACCTGTCTCGGCCTCCCAAAGTGCTAGGATTACAGGCGTGAGCCACCGCGCCCAGCCGATGAAATCATTTTATATGCAGGCTATAGGGATGAGTAGGGGAGTAGAGTGAATTTTGTCTAACTCACATGTGGTCTTTCTAAGTGAAGATACTGAAGTAAGCAAGAGATGAGGAAGTTGAGAGGGAATGTAAGGGATTGCTATGGTTTGAATGTACCCTCCAAAATCTTGGGGCTATTCAATTGCCAATGTCATCTCAGTGGAAGACGAGGCATGTAAAAGATGATTAAGGCATGAGGGGTCTGCCCTCTTGAATGAATTAATGCCCTTATTACAGGAGTGGATTAGTCTTTGCAGGAGTTTGGGTCTCTTTTTCTCTCTGTCTCCCAGGCTTGCTGGTCCTTCTGCTTTTCTGCCGTAGGATAATGCAGTACAAGGCCCTCAGCAGAAAGCAGCATTTTGATGTTCGACTTCTCAGTATCCAGCACCACGAGCCAAATAAATGTATTTTCTCTATAAATTACCCAGTCTGCAGTGTTCTGTTATAGTAGTAGCAAAATGATTGAAACAGAAAGTGATCTTGGTCACAAATGTGCCACCAAGAACCCCTAAACAGCACTTGATAATACGTATTTGCTCAATAGATCATAAAATCGAAGCCAAATAAGATCAGAAAGGAGGACACAAGAGGCTTGAACGGTAATGAAAGTGTAGTAGCATCTAAGAATGAAATGTTCTGGTGGTCGCATGAGAGTCCCAGAGAGAGTGGACTGGAGAGATGGGAGCTGGTGGTCAGCAAGTAGAACATGTGGAATATGGAAGGGCTGCATGAATTGGTTATGAAAAAGTGAAGAACATGCCCACAGAGTGACTGAGACAGAGTAGAGACTGGGACCTTAGGACGAGAGTCCAGGAACTAGGAGAATGCTTGGAATGACCCTCTGCATGAAAAGTAAAACCACCAGTTCCTTTCTCTTCCAAGTTTCCTAACAGTTGTATCATGACTGTTATTAATTTTATAAAATACTTTTATGCCTTCTTTAAGATAGTTATGGGCTTTTCTTCCTTTATTCTGTTAGTATGTCAAAATGCATTGGTTACTTTTTCTGTAATTATAAATACCTTGCACTACTGAAGTAAACCCAAATCAGTAAGAATGAATTACACTAACGGATTCAGTTTGCTAAATATTTTGTGTATCTTCAGGAGGAATTTGCCTGTAACTTCCCCTTCTTAAGTATTCCTTCAATTTTGGGTAAGTTACAGCGATTATTTATTGAAATGATACTACTACACCATTGAATCATGTTGGATTTGCTTTTTGTTATATGCACTGGAGGCTGTCAGCTTAGCCTCTGGTTGCTCAACTGTCACCGTATTTGTAGTATATCTTTGTCTTTCTAAATAATTTGCCACTAAATTTTTCAACAACAGCAACAAATTTAATAATCCAAGTATAGATTAAGTGACTGTGCTTTCTAACACCATTTAAAATTACTTCTTTACATATTAACCTTGTTAAAATTTCTTTGTTCTATAATTTCTTACTTTATGTTAATGGAATTTATTCCTTCATTTATTACTGAAGCATCTTAAACACACTTTAGATTATTTGTTATTTGTGTAACTGATGCACAATATTATTTCTTATACAATTTTCTTTGAATACTCCTCAAAAGCCAGGATTTTTTTTGATATGTTTTTTCCAGCCTTTCTCCTTCTTTTTATTCCAACTCTCACTTCCCATTCTGTATTTGCTCTTCCTGTCTTGTGGTTGAGCATTATCTTATCTCTATAGTCATTTAACTCCCTGGGCACCCAGCCCAGAACCACTTTTTAAATCAAGACATTTTAGGCAGGGCGTTGTGATCCAGTTAGAGAGGCCATTTGGCCAGTTCTTGACTATGAGGCTGCGTCCGTGTTCTCCCTGCTGGAGTCCGGCCAGCTGTTTGAAGCCATGGCCCAGGTGGGATGAGTTTTCACTCTTAGCTTCCTTCAAAGAGCTGGAGAGGCTCACTCCAGGCCCTGGCTTCAAGAACTTTCTATGCTGCCTTCTGTTTCTGTCTGGGAGCACTTAAGTCTCTTTTACTCCCTAGGAACAAACTTCAGACCTGCAACTAAGCAGACCTGCAGTTCTCATTTTAATTGGTTCTTCTCTGCTTGTTTTACTTATTATAAAAATTAGTCCTCCAAATAAAATGTGTGTATGTTGCTTTTTTCTTCATATGTTTATTATATGTGTTTGCAAAGAAAGCATGGAGCAAAAATATGAACTCCTACACTCCCTTATGAGGAAATCCTGGTACATCTGAATCAGGTTTTCTTGATAGAATAAGTGTTTATTGGTAAAATATGGAAATTGGTAAAATATGAAATGGAATACAGACAAATCACTTCTTAGTGCATTATATTGACATTTTCAGGAGCAACATTTTTGAAAAATTTGCGTGTGGAAAAAAGTTTATTTCAGCAAATGATAATATGAATATGAAATTTTTGAATAGTTTTGAACCATGTCTATGTTTCATGACCCTAAACCGTGATTTAAGCTGTGTTAAGTCACTACTAAGTCACTTGGTAGTTAAGCTGTGAGATGGATGCAGATAAAAACACAATACTACTTTTACGCAACTTAAACTACAATAGATACAATATCGTCACAGGAAATTATAATAAATCATAGACACAGGTACATCTGAAATAAGAACTACATTGAAAGAATTCCAAGAAATAAGGTGTTTCAGTGACAGTGGAAGCGACATTTTCCTGCAAAACTATGAGATAGATAGGCCTTTAAAAATGAATAGAATTTTGGAAAGTGGGATACCATGAACAGAGGCAGCTGTAAGAAAATAAACTCCACTTGAGAGGCTGAGAAAGGAGAAATGCTTGAACGGGAGAGGCAGAGGTCGCAAGAAGCCCAGATTGTGCCAGTGCACTCCAGCCTGGGAGGCAGAGAGAACTCCGTCTTAATAAATAAAGAGAAACCCCAAGGTGGACAAGTTTTCTTTGCCCACCAGTAATTACATTTTACTAAGAAAGGCAAAATAAGTGTGGGTGGGAAGAGACCAGCGTTTATTTGTTTATGCTGAAATACTGATGCCTTTTCTGGACCTACCCACCCTGTTAGAGTCCATCGTTCCTTTTATTGGAGCTAATTTTTTGACATTTAAAATCCTTCTGCATGTTTTAGTCAGTCACTGGCCTAACTCCATATTCAAAGTTTCCAGAACAGTCCTCTTGATTCATTAGAGTCTTATTTAATGACATTCTATCCCTAGCTCTGATTTCTGAATTTTATGCCACATTATCATTCACTTGTTTTCATGTTGTTTTGCAATTATCGCCTACGTATTTTATATCTGTACGTTTAGTCTCCTTCAAATAAATTGCAAGCTCTTAAAAATCAGTACAGGCACTTACTACTTCTTTAGAACTTCCTCTATACATATTCAGTGTTTTGAAGGAATGTTTTAATTAATAATTTATGTATTTGAAAAAATATATATTATAAAAGAGAATTCACATTTTATGTGTTATTTGTTTTGTTTTTTTCCATTTGTCTCTATTATTCTCTTTCTACTTTCACCACGACTGCACTACTCTCTCTACCTGAAGACGTAAATATGTGCATATACATACACACATACACAAACACATAGATTACACATACACACACATGCACAAATGCGTTTTCATTCTATATAGGTACTGTATTAAGAAGTATTCATTTCTTACAGGTTCAAGTATGTGCAATTTTTTAAAAGGATAGGTTCTAAAAAAATGAATAACAGCATGAATTTCACAAATTATGAAAAAAGTCATTTCCAAGAGCGATAATATATAACATTTAGTATGCTCATACTATAAATTCTCTTATTATTATTTTTAAGTAAAGACAATATCTTAGAAAGTTAGAGAGATAAAGCATCTTTAAAACCTTCAAGATAGTACTTTTATGTATGTGTAAAATGTAACAACTGTATGTCTAAAACAGTGTCTATGTCTAGATGCCGTCAATCACCTTCCTTCTTTTATTAGTTTCAGATAGAAGATAAACAACAAGACTGACAGTTTTGTGTCCTTTGCTGTTTTGTGTCACCATCACAGACAACACAGTATTATGTCATCACTCAAATCTGTCACATTTATTGTATGCTCCTATGTTTCTTAAAGACTGTTTTCTTTCTAATTCTCATAAATATATTGATCATATATTTATTATGATTATATATTTTATTATGGAAATATTTCCCATAATATTATGTCTTCTACCACAGATAAGAGCATTTATGCTGTTGCCAGTCTCCAGAGTAAATGTGTTTTGTTTGAAAGAAATGTTTCTTAGATAAATATCAAAAAAAATTTATTTTTCAAAATATGGAGAAGTTGTAATGAATATCTGTATCTGTGTAATATATTAATTAAGCATAGTGAATGGTATTGGTTTGGCATAAGAACTTAAGAAGTATTTAGTGCTACAAGAAGAAATAATTGGAAAAATGTTTGTGCTTATTTTATGGGTGATTTTCTTTATGTTTGTACATTTCTTCAGAAAAGTGGTATCTGATCTTGAATAGTGATACAAATAGTGAAATGACAAGTATAAGAAGACTGCACATGATTAATATAATCACGCTGCCTTTTCTTTTTCTTCTGTTTTCTGGAACCTCATCTACTTCCACATTGTCTTACTTTCACATTTTAAAATGAGTTCTTACACCATGTTTCTTGCTAAAACACAGTCTAAACAAGTGAATCAGCTCTATAACTAGCAAACAGTCAATTTCAGTAGTCATATAATAAGATACCAGCAATATAATTTGCAATTTTATATCTTCTCAGTGTAACATTTTAAAAACAGAAATAATGTAACATAGATAGATATAATGTAACTTATAAATTGCAATTTTATATCTTCTCAGTGTAACATTTTAAAAACAGATATAATGTAACTTAAAAATAGAAATCATGTAACTTAGGTGATAAAAATTTAAAAATTCAGAAAAGCTCAAAGAAGTAAAAAAAAAAAAAGTCCCAAATTTAATCACCGAATTAGAAACATTTTCTATTTTATTATAGAATAGATACCCTATAGAACAGTTTATTTTACATCCTATTGTTCTATTTTCAATGAAGGTTACATAATTTCCCTTTTGTAAATGTTTTCAGACTTATAATATGAAGGCTTTGTAATATTCCATTAAAAATTATATTGTTGGATATTAATTTATTTATACTTTTTTATTATTATACATCCGTGATGACACTTTATTAATACAAATTTTGGTTAAAACGGAAACGACTTCCACTAGAATGATGAGAGCATTTCAATACTTACCTATAATTTACAGCCTATTATCTTGATTGCCTAATGAATTTATTAGGAAAAGTAAATAGGTAATATTTTTCTAAGACTTTGCATGTCTAACGATTTTTCTACTGCAATATCATGTGGAAGATAAATTGGTTGGCTATGAAATTTTATTCTCAAAGTTGTGATGAAATTACTCCTTTATTATTGAGATTTAATAACTATTCTAATGAAAACACAGGTGACTTTCAGCCATATAAATTATGCTACTAATATGTCTTCAATATCATCGTGAGGTATTTCAGTGCCATGGTTGCCATTGTGTTTTCTCAGTAGTTTCTGTTTGTGTGTAATCTTTCTTTTCTCTTGTATGTACTACTTTATCTTCTGCTTTCTCAGATACTTCAAGTTAGTCAACTAAATCACTGTTTCCATTTTGCACTACTTTTGTACAGTTTTGACTGCTTTTAATTTGGGCTTGAATTCTTCTTTTACATCATTATCTTATCTCCATTTTATTCGTTTTCTTTTTTTCTTTTTCTTTTTTGTTTGTTTGTTTGTTTGTTGTTTGTTTAAGTCAATGTCTTTTATTTTTAGTTTCTCTCTAGACAAAGCTCTTATAAGAATCACAGATGAGGCTGGGTGGGCTCTTGCCTGTAATCCCAGCACTTTGGGAGGCTGAGGCAGGCGGATCACGAGGTCTGGAGATCGAGGCCATCCTGACCAACATGCTGAAACCCCATCTCTACTAAAAATACAAAATTAGCTGGGCATGGTGATGCGCGCCAACAGTCCCAGCTGCTCCGGAGGCTGAGGCAGGAGAATCGCTTGAACCCGAGAGGCAGAAGTGAGCCGAGATTGCTCACATGAAAAATCAGGCACAAATCACATTTTCTCTTTTAATAACAAAATACAAATTCAATAATTTTAGAAAATCAGCTTTTAGCGACCCTGATCTCCGATGGTTGGAGAAAAGCTGCCAGAATTTTTCTTGTCTACCGCAGAATTTTCTAAATCAATAAGGATGCTGTCTATCTTGGCTGTATTATTTCCCACCGTGAGAAAAGAGACTTAGTACGTGGAACAGGCTTTTATTCAGAAAATTGGCAGTAACTGGCTTTGAAGGAAAGTTGGTTAAGTTGGACTTGCAGTTGGAACTTAGGAAGCGCTCCCCTTCCTGCTCCCAGAGGAAGGAGACACCGAGGCACACTTCCCGGAAGTTCTCGCCTCCGTGGGTCCCCCATGTCGTCAGCAGCCGGATCTCACTGCGCCGTCCGTAGGGCTTCACGGGAGGATCATAACGGGTGCAGAAGTACACGTCCCCCCGGCAGGCGGCTCTGCCCTCCAGGGCAGCTCGCAGCCAGGCGGCGTGCGCTACGTAGTCTGTTTCCTTGGCGTAACCCCCAAACTGCATGGAATAGCCAGTGATGCCTTCCGGTTCCTCAGTCTTAACGCTTTTGTCACTGCGAGCTGGTGGGTCGCTTTGAACTTGGTTTGGAATCCGGAACCAAACTTTTAATTTCTTCGGCAGAGAGCCGTCTTCACTGGGGAGCACGGCAAAGGAAATAGGGATTGTCACCCCCATCCCAGTTGGCTTGTCACTGGTGCCCACCGCTCACTTTGCGACCTTGGGCATTGCTTCCGGTAGAGGCTCATCCACAGGCTCATCTGTCACTTCTGCTGTAGCAAACTGGCCTCCTTCACAGGCCCTTTCTTCATAGGAGGATTCTTCCTTGTCCGCTTTGCTTGGGATCTGACAAGGCCACGCCTCTAGGGTTCGGAACAGCGAGGTCTTGATCACGCCCCACAGGCCCCACATGTTGTAGGGGAGATGCTCCCGACGCACCCACCGGAGGGCTTGAGGAGGCGGAGGGGCGACGGCGCATCAGAGGCAGCCACCACGGGCGGCAGGGTGGCCGGGCGCGAGGCAGCTTCATCTCCATTTCTAATTTGATCTTTTATTTTAGTATTTCAGATTAATTTTTTCTATGGGTCTTTCTGCTTTTTTATTGGAGTTTTTATCTTCTTACAGCATAGTGAGGGTTTAAATATTTTTATAAGATTTTTCTGGTTTCTGTAGCAAATTCTATAGTTATTTTCTAAGGTGGATATCCCTTTTATGATAAATTATATTTTTCATGTTAACCATTTTATTTTTTTAATTAATTTATTTTTGTCTGTTATGGTAATGCTAGCCTCACTGGGCTCTACTAACTCGACAGAAGCTCTGCTAACTTCTTAACACTACGCAATGAACTGAAATACGTCACTTTACTTACTTTTTTAAAAAAAAAACCTGAATCTGATCACATGACAGCCCTTCACTAAACAACTACTTAATTAATTTAAATATGGAATAAAATTTTTTTTTTAGAAAAGTGGTCAGCTCATTCCATTCATTCATTAGCAGGAAGATATTTCTTCAGATCTGGTATGTGATGACATGAGACGTGCGTATTACCCTCGGTTTCCCTTTTGTTCTACAACTAAATGGTTCATAAATGTGTTCTTAGCCCAATCCCTAATGTCTAGGTTAATTAATCACAGGTGGTCCTGTAGATCTCGTATGGGATTTTGATTTTCCTAATTTTTGTGAGATCTCAGATACTTCTAACAGAGTTGTGTACCACCTCCATGCTTGTGATTCATTGCTGTTAAAGTTCTTGTTTCCTTTAACTGCCTACATTTTACTTGTGAGTTCTGAACCTTCTTGAATATAAGCTACCGCTGCCACTCCCAATGTGAATGGCAGATTACTTTTATACTGTTAATTTCTTACTATAACGTAAGATCTCCTAGGCTCATTAGAAACAATTCTGATGACTTCAAAATGCAGCACTGACCTGGTATTTTCTGCTTGTTACAATTCCTTATACATCTTGAATAGATGCATAGACAAAGAGTCACTTAGCTCACTTTTTTCGTTCACAGTATTAACTGGTTATTTTTCATTGTTGTTGGTTTTTTTTTTTGTTTTTTACCTTTTATTTTAGGTTCAGGTTACGTGTGCAGATTTGTTACGTGGGTATTCTCAGGGCAAGGATTTGTGTTGTACAGATTATTTTGTCACCAAGGTATTGAGCCTAGTACCCATTAGTTATTTTCGTTGGTCTTTCTTTCCTCCCATCCTCCATCCTCTGCCAGGCCCTAGTGTCTTTTCTCCTTGTGTCTGTGTGTTCTCATCATTTAGCTCCCATTAATAAGTGAGAAAACACTGTATTTGGTTTTGTGTCCTGCACTAGTTTGCTAAGGATGATACCCTTCAGCTCCATTTATGTTTCTGCAAAGGACGTGATCTCATTCTTTTGTATGGTTGTGTAATATTCCATATGTACCACATTTTATTTATATGTTCTATGAACGATGGATATTTAGGTTAATTCCATGTCTTTGCTATTGTGAATAGTGCTACAATGAACAAAATGTTTATACGTGTCTTTATGGTAGAATGATTTCTATTCCTGTTGGTATATACTCCATAATGGGATTGCTGGGTTGAATGGTAGTTCAGTTTTTAGCTCTTTGAGGAATCCTCACATTGCTTTGCACAATGGTTGAACTAATTTACACACTCCTTCTTACCCCATATAAAAAAAAAAATCAACTCAGGATAGGTTGAAGACTTAAATGTAAACCCAAAACTATACAAATCCTGGAAGACAACATGGGCAATAATATACTTGGCATAGGAACTGACAGAGATTTCATGAAGAAGATGCCAAAAGCAATTACAACAAAGGCAAAAATTGACAAATGAGATCTAATTAAACTTAAGAGCTTCTGTACAGGAAAAGAAACTATCAACAGAGTAAACAGACAATCTACATAATGGGAAAAAATACTTGCAAACTATGCATCTGACAAAGGTCTAATATTAAGCAACTATAGGGAACTTAAACAAATTTATCTGAAAAAAACAATCCCATTAAAAAGTGGCAAAGAATATAAACAGACGCTTTTCAAAAGAAGACATACATATGGCCAAAACATATATTAAAAAATGCTCAACATCACTAATGATTAGATAAATGCACATCAAAACCATTAAATATTTTTAAGTTTTGTTCTATCATCAATCTTATATTTAATAAGATACATCATTTTTTTCCAGCTGATTGAATATGAACATTATTAATTATTAAATAGGAAGTTACTTGAATGTAATATTTAAGAGATCTATAGGTTCTAGAGTCAGACTGCCTGAACACTCATCTGTGTTCAGATATGTATTATCTATGTAACTTTGGGCAAGTTACTGAACCTCTCTGATGTTTAGGTTTCTCATCTTTAGAAGAAAAATAATGCTCATATAAATCTCAATGAGCTATTATGAAGATAAGAGGTAGAAAATCTACGTAAGCACTTAGCAAATGTTTCATCAGATAGTGAATACTCCATAAATTAACATTACTCTATCATAGCCATCATCATCATCAAGTGATATTTCCTCCACGTGGTGGTTGTGCTCCTAATTTCCATCTTTGATGAGACATTAGGTTTATCTACTGCTCTTCTATTGAGCCCATGATTAGTAGGCATCCAGTTCTTTAAGAATTGTTTTAAAGGGCATTTTTGTTTTGTCCAGTCAAAAATTCCCCAAAATATTTGCATGGTGTGGCTCTTCTAAATATGCTGTGGAATATGCAAACAAAATACAGTTTATTAGCAAATTATTTTCAAATGGTGTATTTTTCTCATTCTCTCCTGCATTGGAAGACTATTTTATGCAATCTTTCCTTTCATACTGTGCCCATTATCTCAGTGAAAGCTCCCTAAGAGAGTCAGGGTCTTTTCCACAGTGTAAGCCGGTTGTTGGGCTGCCTATGTATCCAAGGCCAAGTCAAGCTTAAAGCCTGTAAGTCTAGATCTCAAAGATTCGTAAGACAGCAGTAGAGTCAGCAAATACAGAAGACTTTAAAGCAGTACATATCACACTACGGATTTCCCTCTTGAGAATTAGTAAGAGCAGTGTGTGTTCAGAGCTTTCTCTCTGGGTTTCAGAAGTCACCTCCACAGTACATCTCATTTCAGCCTGGCTACAAAGTAGGAATTCACAGTTACTGCTGAACCATTATATTTAATAAAACACGATGTATTCTTTTATTATAAATTTCACATGATGTGTCTAATTTGATGGGTTTTTTTAATGTTTTGGTAAGTTTTGTGGTGTTTCTTAAGTGAACAACTAAAAAAGCCCTTACTATACTCATTTATAAAAGAGGTTTATCAAATTACCTTTCATCAGTCACCTTCATGTGCCCTAAGCGTCACAACTTCAATAATTTTAATTTTACATTGGCTTTTTGTCCTACTCCATCTTTAACTGCCCTTCCCACTTGCTTATTTACACCTTTATGTATACATACGGTTGTGAATATTTATATAAATTATATATATTTATACATTATGTATATAATTTAGATATATTCAATACTATATATTGTAGGATAAATATGCTTAAATTTTCCAAAATTTTATATTTTAGTTGCGGCAATGTATTAAGATATGCTGCCTCTCCTTTTTATGCTTAATTTTTCTGCCTTTTGCTAAAACTTGTTATAAATTTGAATGTTACGAATTTTTTTATTCATTGACTGTCTTAGTCTGTTGTATGTTGCTATAACAAAATACCACAGACTGAATAATTTACAAACAATAGACAATAGACATTAACTTGGCTCCTGCTTCTGGAGGCTGAAGTGTAAGAATATGGTGCTGGCATCTGGCAAGGATCTTTGTGCTGTATCATAACAGAAGGTAGAAGGACACTTCCCAAAACTTCTTTGTTAAAGTCATTAAAATTCTCCGTAAAGGAAGAGCCCTCATGACCAAATTACCCTTTAATGGGCCAACCTCTTAATACTGTTACAATGGCTATTAAATCTCAATATGAGCTTTGGAGGGAACATACAAACCATAGCATTGACTAAACTTCTAAATATTAACATGTAACTTAATATAAATAGAATTGTTAAAAACCAATTCAGATCACTCTGGTAAAGAAAAATAAATGACTTAAAGAAAGAAAATTCAACATCATAGAAAATGGTTTAAAAAGTAGGATGTCAGCCAGGCGTGGTGGTTTAAGCCTGTAAGGCACAGGCGGATCACTTAAGGTCAGGAATTCAAGACCAGCCTGGCCAAAGTGGTGAAACCTCATCTCTACTGAAAATAGGAAAATTAGGCATGGTGGTGGGTGCCTGTAATTCCAGCTACTGGGGAGGCTGAGGCAGGAGAATGGCTTGAACCAGGGAGGAGAGGTTGCAGTCAGCTGAGATCGTGCCACTGCACTCCAGCCTGGGTGACAAAGTGAGACTCTCTCTTAAAAAAAAAAAATTAAATTAACATTTTAAAGTAGGATGTCATTCTTTGAATTCTACGTAGTAAATTATAATTTTTAAAAGTTTTGTTACCCTTATCACTTTCTCATTGAATTTTTGATGTATGCAAGAGTATATTTTAGAAACAATATTCATTATAATCAGTAATTTGCTATTTTTTAAAGATAATATTTTATTTGTGAAAAATTCTCCTACATCTCCTCCGGCCCCAAAAGGGAAAAACTAGTAAGAAGCAGAGAAACTGAGAGAAGGAAGCAAGATCAAGTGGTTAAACTTTCAGCAGCAAACATATATTTGTCATTAAAAATAATAAAGCCATTTCATAGGAAATTATCGACACTATTGATACAATTTATATTATTTTAATATTTTTATGGCTGTGTCTATGTTTTGAAAATATAAAAATGAATAGTTTCTTAACTGTACAGTGTGTGCCTCAATTTTCAGTTTGTGTACTCTAAGAAGTTGTTTATTTCACTAAATAATTATGTTGTTACCTTAATGAAAACAGTACTGTGAAAAATTTAATCCAAATTTCAGGCTGTAGAAGGTACAACTTTGGAATTATTAGGATTATGCACAACGTAGTTTGGAGCCGTTTTTCCTTTCTGTGTTATAAACACCATCTGAAGGCTTTTATAGAATATAGGATCATGTAAAATTACAAAACAGATTACAAATAAAAGGGCTGGCTTCTCTATCTAATGAAGGCAGATGTTTTTGATTCCCAATCTACCTTTGTGTATGTATTTCCATAAAAGCATGACATATAATCTTCTTGTCTTTTTGATATAAATGCTATATGAGAGGCATACCACATGGCTACATAGGGTGGTTTGATAGTTAGATATAAAAATGAATTTCATATGTCTATGAGGAGACCAATATATTGTAGGTTGTTAAAAAGAATGAGGGTTTTCAAATATTGTTTGCTTCAAATACCACATCGTTTTCTTGTTCTATGGATCCAGGCCCTAGTGAGTGGTATCAAATTGGGAACTCTATCAAATACCAAAATTTATTATCTCAAGAAAAACAAAAACTATAATGTGACAAACACCTAGGGAAATACTGTGTATTGAAGAAGGAAACAAAATATTCACAAACTTTTATTTGTAGGGGATAGAGAGGAAATATTTTGTCTCTATAATGCTCTTGAAAATGTGTATCAGAATGTTGTAGTTGTTTAATTTGGATGACTATCTGTTAACAATCTTCTCTCATAAAGCTACCATACTAAACATAGAAATACTAGGGTGTAAAAATTGAAATTCTACTACTGAAAAACTTTCTTCAAATAGTGACACAGTTTTCAGATTTATTGCTTAGGTTCTGTGTACATTTCTGTTCTAAAACTCCATTTACTATGGTTTCAGTAAAAATTCAGTTTAGGCTGAAACTTGGTATACCAAATAGGAGCTCTAGAGCAATGGTTGTTTTTACCAATTTTCCAGAAGATTGATTTAGATTGTTTTGTGTTGTATGACTGTAAAAGAACAAAACAGAAAAGGATTCACTTGCTGGATGCTTTATTCTGTCTGTAACTCAAATCTTTATTTTCTTTTTTTCCTGGCAATTTGTACTATTACAAATGACACTTACTGATTTTAATATATTAAATAAGATTGTATGGAGCTACCAACAAATAAAATAACATTTGATAATAAGAATAAGAGTGGTGGCTGGGGGCAGTGACTCACTCCTGTAATCCCAGCACTTCGGGAGGCCGAGGCAGGGGGATCACAAGGTCAGGAGTTTGAGACCAGCCTGATCAATATGGTGAAACCCCATCTGTAGTGAAAATACAAAAATTAGCTGGGCATGTTGGCAGGTGCCTGTAGTCACAGCTACTTGGGAGGCTGAGGCAAGAGAATCGCTTGAATGTGGGAGGTGGAGGTTACAGTGAGCAGAGATGGTGCCACTGGACTCCAGCCTGGGCAACAGAGAGAGACTCTGTCTCAGCAAAAAAACAAAACAAAACAAAACAAAATGAGGAAGTAGTCTACTCTCAAGCAACAGACAGCAAAATAAAATTTGATATTGAATCAAAGGCCTTATGGGTCGAGATCTTAAGTACATCTTCCCATCAGTAGGACTTGGCTTACTGTCCTGACACATCTAAACTTCCAATAGGAATTAAGTGGGATACTTGGATGGAGAGCACAGGCACTGAGACTAAAGGAAATGAAGGGTGCCCCCCGTGGTTGCTGAAATCCTATCACATCAGTGACATGGAATTTAGGTCAGGAAGTGAAACTTACGGGTTGGAAATGAAATACATTTTAAAAACTTTTAAATGTGTGCAATGTTTGTCTTGGCTAAAGTCTTATGAACGTAAAACTTTATGCTTTTAAGGCATTAATTATATTAACATTGAGAATTTAAGTAGCCAAATGATAGTTGAAGTGATTTCTATCATCCTGATGTAGATTTTTACTTTAGTACTTGTCTATAAAATATAACGAATTATAATCATAAAAATCACAACATATAAAATATTCACTTAATGCATGGAATTTTCTAAAATGTTAATGCAGTTACAGAATATTATAACTGAAGATTGATAATCCACATATTCAATTTAATCTAATAAATTACTAATGAGTATCTATATAAAGCCTTGAAAAAGTACAAAATGTGTATCATAATCCCAATTTGGGGAGTGTATATCATAATCCCAATTTGGGAAGTTTTATGTCCAATGAGTGAACTAGAAAAAAGTGTAAGAAATGTTGCATTTTAATGTTCTCTTAATCATGATTTGAGCATTCTAAAATGTGACATGAATTATTACTCACTAGAAACCAATTTAAAAAGATATTTTTTAAAGTTTTCAGCAAGGAGTATGTGATCCCTTTATAAATATAACACTGAAAGAAAACTATTAATGCAAGTATTCACAAATTCTTGCTAGCAAGTTCTTGAGTAAATAATACTACATAAATTAAACAGTACTATTCTTATTATATTAATTTGGTTTACAACTAATTAATACACAACGTACTATATATGCTGATATTTTTTGTTAGAAATGGGTGTAAAATGTGTCTAAAATCCTCCACTTAATTGTTTTAGGAATTTTTATTTTATTCAGCATGAATCCAAAATACACATTTCTATGATTGATGAACCATTTGAAACCAAAGGTGTATTAGAAAAATCATTTTATCCAGAGTTAAGTCTATTTAATAGTTTTACTCATCAGTCATATAATAGAGCCTTATACACAGCTACGATGAACGCTTCCAGAATTTAGAGTTTTGAACTGTTAAATTACCTCACCGGTGGGTGGCAGGCAACTAATAGCTGATAGGGCATGACCTCAAAGTGGTCTACTTAACCCATTAGCGTATTTTTAATATCTGTGATATGTGAATAATAACCCCTTTTTCTTTTATTACACATGCTCATTTCTTTTATTCCTCAATTATTCATTCCTAGTTTATTGTTTTAAAATATTTTTAAACAAAATGTTTGAGTATTTAATTTATTAATGAAAAGGACATTCAGGTAATGATTTACATATTATGTCCTCAAAGAGAAACTTTTTTAAAAACGTTGAATTCATTTCCACTGACAATTTTACAATGCTTTATTTAGGATCACTATATATTTGGGACCTGCTACATAGAAAAGTTAAATGGTATGAATGGTCTTTGATTAACTACAGCCTTTTGTGCTTTGGGAAACCATAAGGTAAAATGAAACTATTTTCAAAGTTCACTCATTCAGTAGTTCAGATCATTTTCCAGTGAACTACCACTTAGTTAAAAAAATTGTGCAGCATGATGTTTCTAGCTCTTTAATACTCAACAGTGTCTAAATGGGATTTTTTTTTCTTTTTTTTTTTTTGTTGGTTTTTGTTGGTTTTTTTTTTTTTTTGGCTTCTCTCCCATGGGGGATCCTGTGGAGAGATATTGAAGAGGACTTCCTAGTTCAGTTCTTTTTCACTCTGTTCTTATCATACATAGAGTTTAGCTCGAAGTTTCAATTCAATAGCTATCACTGAATGCCTACTGTGCAGATAGCTATAACTCAGGGTGCTGAAATAGTGAGACAAGGTTCCTGCTCACAGGGAACCCACTGAGTTATAGTGCATTCCTCTTTGGACTATTAAAGGTTTTTCCTTATTCTTTTGTACTTGAAATGCTATTTTAAAGTGAACTGTAGATGATATCACAAGTATTTATGAACTTGAAAAGATTAACAGTTGGATATAGGATTTGCTTAAAATATTCTGTTCATGGAAAATGTTGTTAGGCAGCTCTATTGTTTAGAATATAAACTATTAAGAAAATGTACACAACAAATAATCCATGTAGTAATGTTGGCAGTTTCTTGATACTTAAGACTGTGTTGTCCATTTTTAAATATATATTCATATATTTCAGTTCTAAAATTCTAAATGACGTTTTTTATACTTTCACTGTGATGTAGCATAGTATCTTCACCTCATAGAGGACTGAGACATATTTAAGGAACTTGCTTAAGTTAATGATTAACCTATAATGAAGCTTACATAAAACTTCATGTGATATGCTTTTCAGAGCCTAGTTTTTAGTTAGTCAAGGCTGGTAATAATCGTAGAAACAGCTCCAAGTATTATAAGTTCTGGTAAATTGAATTGATTGAAACATTTCAGATACTAAAATATCTAGTTTATCATCAGGATTCCAAACCCCAAATATTTTTAAAATGTCGTTGTATATGTATTTTAAGACAGTTTATGTACTACATGATATCATTCAGTTCTCATCATAATCCAAAGATGGAAGGAATCAGAAATTATTATCACCAGAAACTCCAAACTCATATAAGGGTTTGGAGCCAAGTCTTTTGACTTCAAATCAATATCTTTAGCTTTATTCCATGAAAATAGTTTAAATGTGAAAGTCTTATATTTGTATGTATTGAGCAATTCAGTTTGACTTTAGCGATGTTACATGGTTCCAACAGTCTGGCTGAAATAGAGTTGAATTCCTTTGTCAGGATTCACTAAAAAATGTAAGCTCTGTCTTTGTCCATGGAACCTGTGTTAGAAGAAATGAAATTGAACACAGGAGGTGGGTAACATATTCTATCCATACACTATCATGGCAGGAATTTGAGATTTTTTCCTTTTGGTGACCTCCTTAAAAATGTGTGAACAAAATACATAAGTACATATAATATACATAAATATATATTTGATTTATATGTATACATGGAAACAAAATTACATATAAATGTATATATTTATATAAGATAATAATTTTATGAATAAATCATTGTTTTGAAAAGGGGTTGATACAGCATGAGTACCTATTATGGGAATAACAAATTTGTGCTCCACTGTTTTCCTCTGGCAGCTAAACAAGGCATATATATCATGACATGTAGGAGACAGAGTGTGAAATAGACTTTTTCTAAAATGTGCTGTATCCATATACAGCCACAAGCATAGACCTGCTTTATTTTTTGCTTTCAATATAAATCAATTTTTAAAATATTTGCAAGTGTAAATCTTGCTAAGCAATTAGATTTCACAAAGAATGATAGCAAAGGGGATACAATCATTTAGGTATTTATTATTTGAGTGTGTGGGCGGATGTTTTTTAAAGATATTTAAAATCATAAACATTTTGAATTTTCCCAAAGGTTATATATTTTATAATTATCTGCTCCTCTCACAAAGCATATAGGAAAGGTGCTGGTAATTTAAAATATATGGCCTTTGGGATCACGCTCTTGTGTAGTAAATCCGTACATTGAATTTTAAGCTTTGGTGTCCTAACTGTTCTCCCAGTCCATCAAATGTGCATTAAGTTTTTTAATCATAGTTTTATTTTAGATTTATATGAAGTTCTAAGAAATAATACAGAGAGCTCTCATCTACGCTTCACTCAAGAAATAGCTTGTAAATCTATAAAACATCATCACAATGAGGAAATTGATACTGACACAGTTTGATCAGCAGTAAAAATGAGTCTGCCTAGACTACCTTCTGTTTTTAGATTGTGGTTGGGAGAAGCTGGGTCTGAGTCATCTTTTACTGTTGTTTGGGAAGCTGCTGGGGATTTCCTTGGGTGCTGGCGTCTTTAACCAGTCCTACTCACTCTTTCTGCCTTTTAGAATACTCCTTTAGTTGCGGCTTGCTTAATTCCAGACTTTACAGCTCTACTTAGTGAAGCACATAATGATAAGCTTTTTAATGCTTTTTTCCCCCAAATGAGGCAAGTGGAACATAATTCAGCAAGATGCTAAAATATCTTCGGTGAAAATGAGTGTCTTGTGACAGAAAAGGTGATTCAGACCAAAGACTTTATTAGCATACAGTACATCAGAGGCACAAACCAATCAGAGCAAATGTAAAAGTCACATAGTTTACAGGTGCCTTTCTGCTCAATATCAGCTCAAGTTTAAATAGTTCAAGTGCCTCTACCGCAGAGAGTTTTTAATATGCCAGTATTTTTGTTGTCTTGGAAGGCCTGCAGCAGTCACAGTTTACCAAATTTATCTGTCAATAGACGTGAACCCATTTTGTTGATAGCTTTTCTTGGCACTGGGATTCCATTAAAGATTTGCAGAGGAAAGCTAGGTTTATCACCATCAGTATCTGCCTCATCTAAAGTATTGTATTAGATGTAATCATTTAATTAAAAAGTTATTTCTGAAAACATTAAGGAACACCTAATTCTACTTTGATTTTTTAAAAATCTGTTAAAATATTTCAATATATTTAAACCTCCTTTTAAACTGTTCCAAGAAATAAGATTTCAATGTGTGACCAAAGAAAAGACTTATTTTGTTGAAAATACATAGTCTAAAAATGCTGTTTCTGATGTTGTTATTTACATTTTCAATATTTTCTCTTTCCAGCTTTAAGGGACAATAGAATCGAGCTGGTTCGCGCTTCCTGGCATGAACTGAGTATTAGCGTCAGTGATGTGTCTCTCTCTGATGAAGGACAGTACACCTGTTCTTTATTTACAATGCCTGTCAAAACTTCCAAGGCCTATCTCACTGTTCTGGGTAAGTGCAAGGGACTAATATCATGTAATCACAAAACCAAACTGATATATATTTCTACAGCAATGTAATTCAATACAAAAATATATTTTGAAGATCATATGAATAGATATGGTTTAATCCTTTCTCTGCTACATTTTAACAAAGGCATGTTAGAATCATTTTGTCACTTTCTGCATTTTATAAAGGGACAAAGATAGAATCAAAGATGTATATGATGGATAGAAGGCACACAGCTATTTTGTTTCTCAGTCAGCATTAGACACTGGTTTTCTTGATTTCAGGTAAATTTTTTGTATCAAATCATCTGTATGTTGTATGTATTCTTATCCTTTTACAAAATGACCCAATAATAAGCAAAATGAGTTCAACTTGTGTTCTATACTGTGCTTCTTTGTTTGATCATGGAAGTCACCTGATAAGGCCTTTCTTACAAACTTGCGGCTCTCAAATATGACCTGCTTGTGTATTTAGTGCATTTAAATGACCTGACATTTCTATGTGTCTTCTCTCCTTTTAAATTTATATTTTCTAGATTCCTAAATGAAGAACATAATGCTGCTTGAGCTTGCAGCTTGCAGTTTTTATGTGCTTTTGTTCTCTAAATATTGGGCCATTTTCCCAAAGGTGAAAGCGACACAAAAAGCAATACGTTCATAGAGATTCTGAGGAAATAAAGCTGTAGCTCCGAGCTCTCTGTGATTCCACAGACGTCAGTGCCCCAATCAGCTGAAATTGCTGCAGTTCATTGAAACACACCTGTGTGCTGAACAAGTTAGAGGAATTTAAAGATTGATTTTTTTCCCCCAAGCTTGCTTTCCTCTTTAGATAGATAAAGGCACAATGTTGCATTTAAAAGGACTAACACATGCTGTTCTTTTGAGTGGGAATACTGAAGTTAATCCAGATAGTGTATTGGTTTTGTGCATAGGAAATAAAACATATTTCTTTGCAGGTCACTCTGAGACTATTTTATAAAAATCTTCACAAGTTTGCCATTAAAGACAAAATATACCAAGTAAAATGGCGTATTTCATGATAACAACTCCTAAGGTTAATTTATTGTTCTGTGGAGAGCCGATATGAAACCGAAAGAATAGATGACTGCTGAATTCAGTTTACTAAATGGTGATGTGGCATAGATTTTTTTTAAAAAGAAAGCAGGTAATGTGAAGTTGAAGACAAAATATGGGAAGAGGAATATGCTAACTTTTCATTTATCTTCGTTGTTCCTCCTGTTTAATTTGTATTTCTCATATTGCTTTCCAACATTCTTACATTTTATTCTCCTAAGTGGAATTAAATAGTACAATAAAGAAGATTCTAGTCTGCCTTTATTATTGAATATTTTAGAAAAAATTTAATAAACATAGACAACTGAATATTATTCCCTAGGAAATGTATAATATTCTACTAATTAACTCATCCATGTACTATCTTCACATACAGTTATCTGCTTATTCATTGGATGATTAATGCTAATAAAAGTAATAATGGTTAGCATTATTATACTGTATTATTATACTATGTTATACATATCATAGTTCACAAAACCACAATTGCATTTCTTATATAAACTATATCGAGACATTTTCTACTTTAGAAGAATTAGAAAAGTCAGTGTACATGCAATTATTGATGAATCTATTATACTAAAATTTATATTCTTGAAAAAATTACACAGAAGATAATATTCTTTTTAAGCTTTAAGAACTATGAAATCAGGAAAGAAAGAAGCTAAAGTTAAATCATAATTTGGTAAGGAATAAAGAAATAGGTTTTGTGAGCTTTTTTCTTCAATGAAATTTGCCTTTTAAAATCTCTACACTAGTAAATTGTATAATATATTGAATGGTTGTTTTCAAGGAAAAATTTTATAATTTAGGCCAGGAATGGTGGCTTAGGCCTGTAATTCTAGCACTTTGACAGGCCAAGGCGGGTGGATCACTTGAGGTCAGGAGATTGAGATCAGCCTGGCCAACATGATGAAACCTCGTCTCCACCAAAAAATACAAAAATTAGGCCAGTTACTGTGGCTCATGTCTGTAATCTCAGCACTTTGGGAGGCTGAGGCTGGCAGATCACTAGGTCAGGAGTTCAAGATCAGCTTGGTCAACATGGGGAGACCCCTTCTCTACTAAACATTCAAAAATTAGCTGGGTATGGTAACATGATCCTGTAATCCCAGCTACTCAGGAGGCTGAGGAGAAGAATTGCTTGAACCTGGGAGGCAGAGGTTGCAGTGAGCCAAGATTGTGCCACTGCACTATAGCCTAGGGACAAAACAAGACTCCCGCTCAAAAAAAAAAAAAAATTAGTAGGGCATGGTAGCACATGCCTGTAATCCCAGCTACTTGGGACGCCGAGGCAGGAGAATCACTTGACTTCAGGAGGCAAAAGTTGCAGCGAGCAGAGATCGAGCCACTGCCCTCCAGCCTGGGCGACACAGTGAGACTGTCTCTAAAAAAAAAAATACTATTTAATTTAAAAAACTACTTTGAACTATATGCATCTTACATACTTTCTTGTATGTAAGATACTATATATGTATATATCTATATATGTATATATCTGTGCACTCATACATGTGTATGCATATGAATATACATATATGTATGTGTATATAGACATATACGCCTATTTATGTATATACACACATATATATTAATCAGTTTATTACATTGTGGTTTGTTAATCTTGATTGAACTCTTGTCAGTTAACCATTCAGTTCAGTTTCATGTGTGAAAGTAATAGACATAATAACAATTCAACCCTGAAGCTTGATGCTCACTTCATCATTTGCTTAAATTTCAGGTGTTCCTGAAAAGCCTCAAATTAGTGGATTTTCATCACCAGTTATGGAGGGTGACTTGATGCAGCTGACTTGCAAAACATCTGGTAGTAAACCTGCAGCTGATATAAGATGGTTCAAAAATGACAAAGAGATTAAAGGTAAAGAATAGAAAAATGAAAATCAAAATTAATGTGCTGAAACCAGTAGAACATGTTAGTAAAAGGCATTTTATGTTATTTTTCAAACCATAGTATCTCTTTCAGATTATGCATCATTTGAACCCATTCTTAAGTAAGGTAATTTTGCAAGGTATATTAATATATAAGTATAATCTCTGTGTGCCTCATTTTCCTCTTCTGTAAAACAGGTTTAAAAACAAAAGCCTTATGGGAAAGTTGGGGGAATAATTAAGTTAATACATGAAGAAACATATGGATTCATGCTTCACAGTAATAAGCAATTAGTACATATTAGATATTTCAGAACACATAAAATATTTAGGCTAAAGACAGAGAAACTGTATGAATTATTTCTCGACTTGGTTTCTGGAATTATAGAGTTCTGAGAATAAAACCGGTTAAACATCAATAAATTCTCACCAAAGGCAAAAAGTGTACTTGTCTCAGTAAAAATGCATAATTTAAATTCTATAATTTAACTAAATTATCTAATTTAAATTTGAACTCTCTCTCTGACACACAAACACACACACACACACTAAATTTGAACTCTCACCTAAATTTGAACTCTCTCTGACACACATGTGTGTGCACGCACACATACACACACATACTCAAACACACTATTTAGGAGCGGAATAAGATTATAAGGGAGATGGCTTAGTATTCAAGTATAAGAATTGTTTTATGATGATTACTAAAACGTATTTCTCCATTGTAACCTGTATTATTTTCTACATTATCTTCTATGAGACAGTTTTATGCAAACCATTCTGCTTACTTTAACATTTTATTTATTATTTATTTATTTTTAAGAGATAGGGTCTTGCTTTGTCACCCAGGCTGGAATGCAGTGATATGATCGTAGCTCAGTGTACCCTCACACTAGGCTCCAGTGATTCCCCCGCTCAGCCTTCTGAGTAGTTGGGACTACAGGCATGAGCAACCATGCTTGGCTAACTTGTTTTATTTTTTGTAAACAGAGCAATCATGCTCTGTTGCCCAGGCTGGTCTTGGAACTCCTGGGCTGAAGTGATCCTCCTGCCTCAGCCTCCTAAAGTGCTGAGATTGCAGATGTTAGCCGACCTGCTCAGACATTCTGATTATTTTTACCTATAATTGTGATACCCTATATCACACTAATTAATTCTTCATAATGGGCATACAGACTTAGTAGATAAGATTGCCTATATTACTGAGAAATTATGGTTACAATCCATACAATTATTTTTTATCCATTTCCTATTTTAATTACTCAATTTCTCTGCATATCTTTTCCCAAAAAGTCCTTATCCATAATTTTACCCTAATCACTACTCTGGCCTTAGTATTTCTAATAAATGTACATTATTGGATTACATTTTGAGAAATGCAAGTCCCAAGACACAAGTTAAACATCTTATTATGCTAAATTAAATTTCAGGTTACGATGTAACCTGATCTTGAATTCTGTCAAGGCTCAGTAATATTCATTCTAATTCTGCCTCTAGGATATGTTAGTCTAGGCATTTCTGGACTTGGTTCGATCTCTCTTTAATGGATGTTCCACACTGCTCCCAGAGTTATCTTATTACAACAAGAATCTGATCCAGGCACTTTTCTACTTAGGTATTTCTAATGGAAAGACCTAAACTTTAGAATAAGTTTAATATCTGCTTTCTGTAGCCTGTAAGAATTCTCCAGGCAGTGAACTCTTACACATCACATATTTCCTTTTGTATGAAGGGCTTGGCTTGCACTAAAATGCACTTCTTATATGCACTCCTTCAATGAATTATTTTACTACCTATATGTTTTTTCTTCCTAAATTCTGACACTATTAATTAATTAGTCACTTAGTTCCCACTTTCTTAGTATTTTATTTATGTTCCAAGGATTTGCCTCTCTTGTGTCCTCAGGGAGTTCATATACTTCAACATATTAAGTACTTCATTAATATTAGTTTATCATTTTTCACACTGTAGCTGCATGACAAACCCATGATATACTCAGACATTTATGAAGGAAGTGAGTTTTTGACAACAGTGGCCTCTATTTTAAATGCAAAACAAATTTAATCACATATTGGGCAGGAGGGGAAAGAGTTTTGCTCATATGAAGAAATATGAAAAGTTTGATCTTGTAAACAACGTATTTTTAAATCATCTGAATCAAGATCAGAACAACAATTGAGACAGAAACAGGCACAGAATCAGAATATGGTTCTATGCTGTATTGAGAACTTGTGAAGCTCACATTTTTTGTATGTTTTACAATGCACTGCCATTTACAGAGCATTTATCTCTACACTTGCGTCTATCATCAATTTCCCTCTCTATCAATCTATCTAATCTTATAATTCTTTAGCATGTTTATATCCTTTGTCTCCATAACCAGATGGTGAACTTTGAGTGTCATATATTTTATTTTTGTAAGTGTATATGTAAATACAGTTAGGTAATGACTACTGCGCAGAGTGAATATTCATTATAGTTGATGTTTCTGGATATGCTAAGCAAAATTTCATTCTACAGTCCTGTAGCAAATCCTCCTCATTGAAAGAAGTAATCCACCTTATCTTGCACTATTTTTTCTTTTAAGGGATAAAAAATTTGACTTCCTATTACCATCTAACTGTTTTCACTATAATATCACTTGACACATTTAAAAAAGACACTCCCTAGTGTAAAATAAAGGAAACGGAAAAGATAAGCTAATCAAATCCAATTAAATTCAATCCAATAAGAAATTGTTAAAATGCCTCTCAATTTCATAGTACTCTATGGTGCTTTGGTGAAGATGCAAATGAAGAAACCAAGAACCTTGACCTGCAGCTATTTAAGATGTCTTTGGGGTTATCAAACATGTTATAGAGAATATTTTCCCAAAAATAGAAACATTTATACAAATCTTTATCTTTTCTCTAACTACCTACCATATTAATTTTATATCTAAGTTTCTGGGTAAAAGTCACTTGAAAGTGCTAGTTTATCTCATTTTCTTGGTCAGAATATATCCATACTTGATTACAGAACAGTTGTTCTGAAGCTGTAGCTGGCATCTTCAAGTATAGGGCTTGCTGAATCTCAGATTATTGGGCCTTGATCCAAGATTCTCTGGTGGAGGAGGCCCACAGGGGAGCCTGAAAATGTGCATGTTTAACATTAAATGTGTGAGTGATGTTGATGTTCCTGTTTCAGGATCACACTGGTATAAAGAATATAAAATGAGGAATATCAATACACTATATAGAAGTCCTGCCTTTGTCTCTAAACTTTAGTTTTCTCATTTGCTAGATACGGATATTAATGCTTGCCTCAAAGTGCTTTTTACAAGATATCTGTATAAAACAATATGTATGAAGTGTTTTCAGAGTACAAGGAATTGCTGAATACATTGTAGGTATTATCATTTTAATTCTTATTTTTAGGAGATCATGATGAGTTGTACCAATTCCTGAATTAGTCCTAGAAATACAAACAAGTAAAGCAAAAATATTCCTCCCAGGCTTTCACAGTTGAGAAAGAGGTATAAAAACATAAGATGTAACAGGCACAGATATTTGAACTGGCTACAGTTTTATGCAGAAGAAGCAGATATCAGCTTTACCTTGTGGGAGAGGTTCAGGCTCAACAGTTCATTGACGGATGCAGGCACTCAGTAAATATCTGTTTATTGAGTGAATGTGTTTTATACAAGGTATAAACCAAAAAGTGACTGAGGCAAGTCTCAATCGATTTAGAGGTTTATTTTGCCAAGGTTGAGGTTGTGGCCAAGAAAATAACACAAATCACAGAAGTATCTGTGGTCTGTGCCTTTTCCAAAAACGGTTTTGAGGCCTCAATATTTAAAGGGAAAGAGCAAGCAGGAGGGGAACACAGAAAGAGAAGGGAAAAGGGGAACGGTGGAAGTGTAGGAAATGAGGCAAGCGGTTACATTCTTGAGAGACTTTGATTAGCTCTCAGTTCATCTACACTGTATATGAGAGAGAGGAGGGGACAGTAGATTATGCACTTGTCTCTCAGTCAATCTACATTTTACATAAGATAACCATATAAATAGAATGATGAAGTGGAGGAAGAAGTCAATAATGCATTTGGCTCGGGTAGGCAGAGGGATTATTTCTAGTTTTTTTCTTGTCTCATACCTGTGAAGAAAAGCTAGTAATGTGCATTATCATGGTTAGATTTCACAGAACTCTGTTTTAGGACTAGTTTATAGGGAAGGCATGTATTCTGAAAGATTATGGGACCAGAAGGAATTTTGTTGTGAGCAACTTTGGAGGGAGACCATCTGGGGAGATACATGGCCTATTATTATGAGGCTATGACATAGGTTTGTGAAATTGTAGTTATCAGTTTGTGAAAAAATGGAAAGGCTTTTTTTTTTTCATTACTGAGTTCCCAAGCTTAACTTTGCCTTTGGCATAGTGCTTTTGGGATCCTGAGATTCTGTTTTCTTTCACAAAAGACTGGAATTCATCATATGTGTTTGGGACAAAAGTAGGTGGTAGGTCACTTTGAAGAAAGGAATTTCATATATCTATGCAGAGTAACAGCATGTGATTGAAATAACTGTGAAACTTTATGTGTGGTACAGGCATGAGAAGTAAACAAAAAGGCAGGGTTCAGGGATGTCGTGAAAGAGCTTTTATTCCAGATTAAGGGTTTGAAATTTATTCTATAGGCAATAGCGAGACTTTTTTAAAAATAAGCTTTAAAATGTAAAATGAAACAATCATAATTTCGTCCAACTCTGTTTTTTATCCTCTCTATGTGAATTTTACTCAGAAATCCCTTTGGTGCCTCTGGGCAGAGCTGCATCCAAAACCACAGGTAGTTTCACTGCGGCCTTTAATCTTCTGCATAGCAAGAAAGTGAATATCTGCCATTTAGTGTGAGAAAAGATGCACATTGCCTTCCTAAGTCTGTCAGCTCCCTGAGAGCTTCATTTACATTAAACTTGTCATTCCATGTATAAGTTCAGTTTTGTGCAGTTTGAGGATTTACTATTACAAAATCTCAAGATCTTTTCTACCTAACTAGCTTTTACAGTAATGCAATAGGCAGCATTCTATGATAACCCTTAATTATCCACACCCTTGTATAAACCCTTCCCATTGTGTGTAGGAGATAATTGTGATATGATTGCCTCGAAGATGTGACCTCCTATTACAAAATGGGTTTTGCAGATATCACTGTGGGTTCCTTTTGAGTCCATCAAAGGGAGATTATCAAGGCTGGGACTGATACAATCAGGCGAGGTCTTTAAGAAGTGGTATAGTCAGAGTGGCATTCTCTTCCTGGCCTAGAAGAAAACAAATAGCCTTTTTGTGAATTGTTTGAGTGCCATGTGACAAAGAACTGTGGCAAAGAATTGTCCTCTAGGAGCCAACAGTAGTCCCTGGGTGATAGCTAGTAAAAACATAGGGACATCAGACATACAGTATCAAGGAAATGAATTTACTAACAACAGGAGAGCTTGAAAAGGATCCTAACTCAGATGGAAACTATAGCCCCAGCTAACATCTTCATTTAGCCAAGTGACACTAAGCAGAGGACAGGGCTAAGTAGTACCTTGATTCCTCGCTCACAGAAACGATGAGATAATAAATGTGTGTGTTGCTTTAAGCCATTAAACTTACAGTAATTTATTACATGGTAATAACAGGAAACTGAGATCCAGAGAGATAGAATATTTTTTCATTGTCACACATCTGAAAAAGGCTAGCCTTGAATATTCTAATCCTAAGATCCAGTGCTTGAGTCTGGGGAGAAGTCTGAAGACTAGAATAGTTAAGAGGCATTGCAAGCATGATCTGGTAAGTACCTGAACTAATGGATGACAACAGAATTTTTCACAAGGAAATGGCTCCGAAAGAGAAGATAACTTTCAAGTGACTTGTTAATGATCCAGACAAAGGGAGTAAATGCAAGCATTAAGATTATAAAATTCAGGTACCTAAATGACTTGGGTAATGAATGTTTGCTTATTAAGAAAATAAAAAACAGTAGGATAAATTAATTCAGACACAAATTATAATATATTCATGATATGGTTTGGCTATGTCCCCACCCAAATCTCATCTTGAATTCTAGCTCCCATAATCCCCACGTGTTGTGGGAGGGACCTGGTGGGAGGTAATTGAATCCTGGTGGTGTATTTTTCTCATGCTGTTCTTGTGATAGTAAATGAGTCTCATGAGATCTGATGGTTTTACAAAGGGCTGTTCCTCGGTACACGCTCTCTTGCTTGCCACCATTTAAGACATGCCTTTGTTCCTCCTTCACCTTCCTCCATGATAGTGAGGCCGCCTCAGCCATGTGGAACTGTGAGTCCATTAAACCTCTTTCTTTATAAATTACTCATCTTAGGTATGTCTTTATTAGCAGTGTGAGACAGACTAATACACTAATGAGGCACTGCTGTAAAGTTACCCAAAAAATGTGGAGGTGACTCTGCAATTGGCTAACAGGCAGAGATAGGGGCAGTTTGGAGGGCTCAGAAGATAGGAAAACATGGAAAAGTTTGGAATTGCCTAGAGACTTGGAGAGCTCAGAAAATAGGAAGATATGGGCAACTCTGGAACTTTCTAGAGACTTGTTGAATGGCTTTGATCAAAATGCTGATAGTGATATGGACAACTAAGTTCAGCCTCAGGTGGTCTCAGATGGAGATGAGAAACTTGTTGGGAACTGGAGTAAAGGTCACTCTTGCTATGCAAAGAGATGGGTGTCCTTTTGTCCCTGCCCTAGAGATCTGTGGAACATTGAACTTGAGAGAGATAATTTAGGGTATCTGGCAGAAGAAATTTTTGAGTGGTAAAGCATTCAAGAGAAAGAAGAGCATAAAAGGTGGGAAAATTTACAGCTTGATGATGCAGTAGAAAATAAAACCCCATTTTCTGGGGAGAAATTCAAGTGGGCTCCAAAAGTTTGTATAAGTGTTGAGGAGCCAAATGTTAATCACCAAAACAATGAGGAAAATGTCTCCCGAGCATGTCAGAGACCTCCAGGGCAGCCCCTCCCATCACAGGTCCAGAACCCTAGAAGGGAAAAATGGATTCCTGGGGCAGGTCCAGGGACTTCTGATGTGTGCAGCCTCTGGACATGCTGCCTTGCATCCCAGCTGCTTCAGCTCCAGCTGTAGCTAAAAGGGGCCAACATACAACTCAGACTGCTGCTTCAGAGGGTGTAAGCCCCAAGCCTTCGTGGCTTACAGGTGGTACTGGGCTTGTGGGTACACGAAAGTCAAGAATTGAGGTTCTGGAACCTCTGCCGAGATTTCAGAGGATGTATTGAAATGCCTAGATGTCAAAGCAGAAATCTGCTGCCAGGGCAGGGCCCTCATAGAGAACCTCTGCTAGGGCAATGTGGAAGAGAAATGGGGGTCATAACACCCACAGAGACTCCCAACTGAGGCATTGCCTGGGGGAGCTGTGAGAAGAGGGCCACTGTCCTCCAGAGCCAGAATGGTAGGGCCACTGTCCTCCAGACGCAGAATGGTAGGGCCACTGTCCTCCAGACCCAAAATGGTAGATCCACTGAAAGCTGTACCTGGAATAGCTGCAGTCATTCAATGCCAGCTGTGTATGCAGCTGGGAGGGAGGCTGTACCCTACATAGCCATGGGAGTGCAGCTGCCCAAGGTTATGGAAGCCCACTTCTTGCATCGGTGTCAGCTGGATGTGGGAGCCTACCTCTTGCATCAGTGTGACCCAGATGTGAGACATAGAGTCAGAGAAGATCATTTCAGAGATTTAAGATTTAACTGCCTCACTGGATTGTGAAATTACACGGGGACTGTAGCTCCTTTATTTTGGCCAATTTTTCCCATTTGAAACAGGTGTATTTACCCAATAACTATACCCCTATTTTTTCTAGGAAGCAACTAACTTGTATTTGATTTTATAGGCTTATAGGCAGAAGAGACTAGTTTTGTCTTAGATGAGACTTTACGCTGTGGAATTTTGAGATAATGCTGAAATGAGTTAAGACTTTTGGGGGACTGTTGGGAAGGCATGATTGGTTTTAGAATGTGAAGGCATGAGATTTGGGAGGGGACAGGAGTGAAATGATGTGATTTGGCTGTGTCTCCATTCAAATTTCATCTTGAATTGAAACGCTCATAATTCTCATATGTTATGGGAGGGACCCAGTGGGAGGTACATGAATCATGGGGGAAGTTTTTCCATGCTACTCTCGTAATAGTGAATACGTCTTACAAGATCTGATGGCTGTGTAAGGATAATTCGCCTGCACATGCCCTCTTGCCTGCTGCCATGGAAGACATGCCTTTGCTCTTTCTTTGCCTTCTGCCATAATTATGAGGCTTCCCAATCCATTTGGAACTGTGAGTCCATTAAACCTCTTTTTCTTTACAAATTACTCAGCCTGGGGAGTGCCTTTATTAGCAGTATGAGAATGGACTAATGAAGTTCATTTTTAAAAATGTAGTTGAGACTGGAAACAGTGGCTCATGCCTGTAATCCCAGCACTCTGTGGGGCTGAGGCAGGAGGATCAATTGAGCCCAAGATGTGGAGACCAGTCTGGACAAAATAATGAGATCTTTTCTTTGCAAAACATTTTAAAATTAGTTGGGTGTGGTGGCACATTAGTCTCAGCTGCTTGGGAGGCTGAGGTTGGAAGATCACTTGAACCTGAAAGTTTGAGATTGTAGTGAGCCATGATAGCATCACTGCATTCTAGCCTAGGTGACATAGTAAAAACAGGTCTCAAATGAAAGAGAAAAAAGTTTGTGATTGAAATAATCATAGAGAATTTGAAAGGTTATGCTTATAGTAAGTTTTTGAAGTTAAGTGACTTATAATTAGGACAGAGATTTTGACCATATAAAGATCTGCCGTTCTGTAATAAGAAATGTTTAAGTTTAAGCCTTTTAAAATAGCCATTTCTCATTATGGGTACAGTGTGCTTCAAACAGAACTTCTCTCCACATGTGCTCCCTGCCCTGAGAATTATGCTGTGTATACCAGGGTATCCACCAGAGCTGACTGTGTAGTGAGTCTGAAATTTGCTAGTTATCTAATAATTTTGCCATTATTCTGTAAGCATTATTTACTTATTATATATCATGTGTTTCAAAATGTTTGGCCATCAAGTTTAAATTAACATTAGCTATGTTTCCTTCTGTGAGTAGGTTCTTGCCATACATTTTAATGTCAAGCAAAGATAGTGCAGCTTCTAATTTTCAAGTTGGTGAAATATAGCATAATTTTACTGTAGGCTACTTAGTAAATAATATAGTGGCAGTTGGAAAAGAGTGAATTTCTGAATGCTGTGTTTCTCAAAAAGTGGCCTTTAGACCACTTATATTAGCATCACCTCAGGGGGATAGTTTACAAGCATATTCTTGGTTTTAAAGTAGACTTAATAAATTTGAATTCCTGGTTGTCAGGCCTAAAAATTCTATTATTTCTCAAGTATCTCTGACGTTCCTTATTATCAATAAAGTTTCATGAGATTAGAGACTAATAAGCAAAGTATTAATAGGTATTTAGGAAAGAAAGGAAGGGGATTTCTAAAGTACGAAGTTTAGAAAATGACTCAACATTCTATGTACCTTATGAGTCCTTTCTTAGAGGAAGATTCTGTAATATGTAATCAGGATGCACACTAGCATGTTATTATTTCTGAGAATTATCACAATAAATTGCTTTAACCTACATCTTAGTAATATTCTTTAACCACACAACTCTGTTTTTTTATTTCTTTATTTCTTACTTGGCTGTTTTCCTTTTTTTTTTTTAGATTAAACTTTGTGGAAATGACTTGATAACTGGTAGATTATATATTTAATTTATTTACTTTATTTGGTGTTGCCAATCTGGTTTTGTCCTAAGGACTCATTTAGCATCAATTGTATAAAACTGTAATTTGATTGAGCAAAATATTAACTTGTAAACCAGAGATTGTGAATTCTTTGAAATTAAACATAAAAGAAAAGAAGGGGAAGAGATTTGTGTCCCCTGAGTTTAAACTCCCTGCATTATGTATAGTAAAAATGAATTAAAAGTACCATTATTTAAACTTATAGTATGTATCATAGATCTATTATTTTTATGTTCCTCTATTTATACATACTGCTTTGAAAGTGCCCTCGTCATTTTTATCCAGACCATGCTGGGCACTATATTAAGTGAAGGAAAAAAATTAATAGCATTTACATGTGAGTATGTGTATCTGTGTATGTGCACACACCTTGAAGTTTTCTTAGCTTAGTTAATGTTAACACCATTAACATCAATGGTGTTAAATGCACTACCTCAAGCCTTTCCAGGCAATACTAGGAGATACATAAGTGACTCTATGGAAAGAGATAGAACAATCGTTCCCTGGGTGTATGAGTTGTTGAGGGGAAAGAACAATCACGAGAAACCATTGAGAGGCTGTCCTTTTCCATATATGAAAAAATATGTATTTATATATTACATATATAAATATATAATTTATATTATATATATAATAAAATAAATAAATAAATATTTCTGAGACAAAATAGTCTTGCTCTGTCAGAAGGCTGGAGTGCTATGGCAGGAACTAGGCTTACTGAAACCCTCACCTCCTGGGTTCAAGCAATTCTCCCTCCTCAGCCTGGAGAGTAGCTGGGACTACAGGCACATGCCACCACGCCTAGCAAATTTTTGTACTTTTAGTACAGATAGCTTTCACATGTTGGCCAGGATGGTCTGCATCTCTTGACCTTGTGACTCACCTACCTTGGCCTCCCAAAATGCTGGCATTACACACATAAGCCACTGCACCTGGCTTCATTTTTACTTTAAGTTTATTAAGATATAATTGACAAAAATCAATCTATAGATATTTAAATTTTTCAATTTATTAAGTTTTGCAAATTTCTATAGTAGTGAAACCATCACCACAAACAAGATAAAAAATGTATTTATTGTCCCCAAAAGTTTATTCACATCCTTTCTAACACCTTCCTTTGAACCTTCTCTGTCCATCCTCTACCTCATCCTCAGCAAATCATTGTTCTGCTTTATGGTACAATAGATTAGTTTCCATTTTCTGCAGTTTTGCATAAAAATAATTATAGAGTCTGTACATATCTTGCTTTTTTTGAGTTTCAATATAAATATTTTGAGAATCATTCGTGTTGTTGCATGTACATACTTTCCTTTTTGTTTTCTTGCTGAATAGTATTATATTGTATGGATATGTACACCACAATTAGTTTACCCATTTACCTAGTGATGCACATTCAGGTTGCTTAAAGTTTGCAGATATTATAATAAAGGTACTATGAACATTTGTGTGTAAATTTTTGAATGTCCATATGTTTTCATTTTTCTTAGGCAAATGCCTAGAAGCAGACTAGTTGAATTATATGGTAGCCATATGTTTAATTTTTTAAAGACCTTGCCAATTTTCCAAAATGTTTTTACTACTTCATAAAATCCAATTTATTTATAGTATTACCATTACATTTTACTTTTATGAATCATGCTTTAGTTTGGTATGTAAGAAATTTTTATCTAACTCCAAAACACAAAAGTTATACATCTGAATTTTACTGTTTAAGTTTAAGTTTTGAATCTATTTTGAGTTACTTTTTGTGTTTTTAATAACTTTGTTATTCCTATCAGGTGAATTATTTTGGGGTTGGTTTCCATTGATTGATTTATTTCCTCATTATAGACAGCATTTTCCTGCTTCTTTGAATGCATTATTTTTTTAATTAGACTCCAAATGTTGTTAATTTACCTTTTTATTGTTGTATATTTTCATATTGCTGTAAATATTCTTTTGTTTTAATGTGAAAGCAAGTTTATTAAGAAAGTAAAGGAATAAAAGAATGGCTACTACATAGGCAGAGCATCCCAGCTCTAAATATTGTTAAGCCTTATTCTAGTCAAGTTATTTAGAGGTTAGTCCTTTCAGAGGTATTTAAAAATGTATTAAGTGAGACCAGTGCCCTCAATTATAAGTATTTTCTGTCTGACTGATGGCAATAGGCACTATTTACAGCCCTGTGTGAAAATCATACGCAATTTCCTCTAATACTTTCAGATGGTTCTTGTCCAGCCTCAGTTCCCACGCACAGATGCACTGACTAGTACTTAAGTGAATACTGGAGAGGGCATTATGGATGTCTAGAGTTCACTCTTTGTCCATCTCTCTTTTTTTTGTACTCTGCTCTGCAAATTAATTTTGCCTTCTCAGGCTCCCAGTTTCATCTCCTTAACTTAGAGAATCTACCAAATTCTGCATAGTTTCCCTTCCATGTAAAATGTTTCAAGGTATTAAGCAGGGACCATTTTAGGGTTCAGCTCATTTATTTTCTATCTCTCAGAGATCATTTTTCATTATGATGTCCAATTGTCTTGAAAACAGTTGTTTTCAGGTGAGAGGTAAACTTGTCTCTACTTCATCTAGACTACAAGCAGTGGTCTTCACTTTTTGTTTTGAATTGTAGAGAAATATACTTTTATTTCAATGGTAGTGTGTCTCAATCTTTTTGCTTGTTTAAGGTTTATGAGAAATTCAAAAGATGAAAATGCATGAGAGTGAAACATATCCATACTTATTTTGACAGATTATTTTAATTTAAAAATCATGCTAGTTTTAAGGTTACACATTCCTTAACTTAGTCACAGAAATGTAGTGCTGTTATGATTTCTTATACATTGTTGGAATGGAAGAGAAAGTTTCACTATGTATATCATGAGACAAACAAAAAAGACATTAAATCCAAACAGTTTATCATGAGATTACATGCTGAAACAATTTTTTTTAAAAAAACTGGATTTTACTTAGGGTCAAATAACTGACCAAAGAAATTGTTTCTTTTTAAACTTCTGTTTAGTGAATGTTAATCAATGTATTTAATTTAAGGGTTAAAGCAAGTGCCTACCGTAATCATCTAGTACTTATAAGCCCACAAATAATCCGGACATTATAATAACAAAAATATTCAAATTTGCTAGCTGCATACCTCACATCTAGTGATGAAGGGACTTAGTTACTGCTCAAATTTTCTTCAGGTTATTTCCAATAAATCCTTTATGGCTTCTTCATGGGCTAAGAAAAATGCCTCTTTCAGTCTTTAACTTTTGATTTTTCATGGAAATTCACTTCATAATCTTCGTGGCACATGGAGGAAGAAAGTAGCTGTTCCAATTAACTTTGGCTAATATAATATGACCTTCTTTGAATGCATATTTTACAAAATTGATGAATCATATTTTACTAAAATTGACTCATTAATTATGTGATCACCCCATATCTACTAAAAATACAAAAATTAGCTGGGTGTGGTGGCACATGACTGTAATCCCAGTTAGTGGGGAGGCTGAGGCAGGAGAATTACTTGAACCTAGGAGGCAGAGGTTGCAGTGAGCCAAGATTATGCCATTGCATTGCAGGGCAACAAGAACAAAAAAAACTCTGTCTCAAACAACAAAACAAAACAAAAACAAATAAACAACAAGAGACATTAAATCCAGTTTTTCACAGTAAGATCAAACTGATGTCTTAGTGTAGCAGTATCTAAATGGGTTGGTAAATTATCTTTCCTTTGCCTTGGTAATGGGAAGTTGATTGAGATAGATTATTTTACTTATGTTATAGATTACAGTTAGATTATGACATTCAAGTGCATTCATTGTCTACTATTTTATTGACTAGTTTGGAAGCAAATACTCTCTTTCCTGAAAGTAGTCATTATATAAAAAGTCTTCCATGGTAATCTTCCAAGAGAATAATCTTACTTTTTCTTCACATTTTTATCTTCAATCAATAACTCTTTAAAGTGTTATTTGTATACCTCCCAAATTGAAGCCAAACATGGGGTTAGCTATTTTTATTTATTTTCATATAGAAACATTACTGAGATATAATTAATGTCATCAAATTTATGTATTTAAAGTATACAATTTAATAGTTTTTACTGAACTACAGAACTATGAAACTCTCACCACAATCAATTTTATACTTTTGTTATTCTACAAGAAATCTATTAGCGATCACTCTGGACTTTCCCACAACTGTATCCACACTAACTCCTAAGCAACCACAAATCTCCTTTCTGTCTGTATAAATTTGCCTACTGTGAACATTTCAGCTACAAAAATACATGATATGTGTTATTTGTGATTAGATTAGCATACAGTAATATCATCTGTGCTGTAGCATATATCTGTACTTTATTCTTTATAATTGCCAAATAATATATCATTGTGTGCATATTCCATATGTTATTTATTCATTCATTAGTTGATGCACATTTGGGTTTTATGCTTTTGGGCTATTATTTTAAAACTCTGCTATCAAAATTTAGGTGCAAGGTTTTGTGTAGAAATATGCTTTCAATTCTCTTGTGTATATTCCTAAGAATAATAATGCTGGGCTATATGGTTTCTGCTTCATATACCTTAGGTGCTCTCTGTATATAGATGTATATGTATTTATAATTGTCATCTATTTCTAATGGATGGTCTTTTCTATCATTTTGAAATGTTTTCCATTATTTTAACAATATATTTTATTTTAAAATCTGCTTTGTCTGATATTAGTATAGTCACTCTAGCTTTCTCTTGCTTGTTGTGTGTGTCATATATTACTTTTATCCTTTTATTTTCAGTCCATTTGTATATTTAAATCTAAAGTGTATCTCCTGTAGAAAGCATACATTTTGATAATTTAAAAAATCCAGTTTTATAATCTCTGCTTTTTGATTGAATTTTTAATTAAAAACTAAACTAATTATTACTTCATATACTGTTATGTCATTAATGAGGCTGAGAAAAGCAAGGATAACAAGCACCTAAAATTTGTACCATTAAACATATTATACATGTTTTTAGTTCCCTTAATTTCTTTCTGCAAATTAAAGTTACGACCCTAAATCATTTCCTTATTCTACTAAAAACACTTTTATCAACTTCTTCTGTGCTGTTATTGTCAAATATATTGCATTTTCATATGTTGCAGTCCTTATACTACAATAAGATATAATAATTTTACATTATTAATTTTGCTTACCTGAGGAATCTTTGTTCTAATTATTATTTTTTTAATCAGTTAAGAGAAGAGAAGAAACATACCATTTTGACATCTTTTTAATTATACTGTTAGCTTTACTGGTGCTTTTTTTTTTTTTTTTCTATCTGGGATCACTTGCTTTAGCCCAACTTTCTTTAACACTTCTTATAAGACAAGACTGCTTTAATAACTTCTCTTAGATATCATCTTCTTTTTTGAAAAATAATTTTATTGGATATAAGTTTCTTATTTGACAGTCTTTTCCTTTTTTTTGCACTTGGGATATGCTACCCAACTCACTTCTGACCTTCACTGGTTTTGATGAAAAGTCAGCTGTCAAGGGAGTTCCTTGTGTTTCGGAGTTCCTTTGTAAAAGTACCTGTTGTTGTTGACTTATTATTTACTGATTTGGATGGGTTGTTTCTATTGCAGTGTGAAGCCTCTGAGGTCATTCTTCAGGAAGCACAGACTTTTGCACATGCACAGTCACCCTGGGATGATAACGGCTTCGGTAGAGGTCTCACTGTCTTTTTTTCCTGCTGTGTCTGTTACGCTCTCTGCTTATGTTAGCACCACACCCAGTGATTCTCCTTCATTATTTGTCAGCTGGTTGAGCTACTGATGCTATGTGCATAAGTTGTTTAATGCTTGATTCATTTAAATCCAGAATCCTTTGCTGGGCTTTTTGTTTTGTTTTGTTTTTTCTTAAGGCCAGTCTTTGAGATTTTCTTTTACCTGTGATGACAGGAAAGCCCTTGCTGACCATCTCTTTCTCTGGTTTTCTTTTATAAAATAGCTGGCCTATGATTTAGCATGCTTATCTCATGTAGACACAAGGGCTTTCTTACTTGCTTTCCTCCAGCGTCTCCACTTTGAACTTCTCCCAACTCTGTTCCAAATAGTTGATTCCCTTTAAGAGAGTTTCAGAAAAACACTTGCCTGTTACAACTTTCTTCTTCCCTGGGCAAAAAGGTGGTAGCTTCTGGTCTTCTTGCTTTGTCTCTTCTGGGTTGAAATCTTCCCTCTATGAGTGAGCTAAAGTGAGAGCTATTGGGGTCCCTTTATTCTTGGCATATGAGGAGGGACTAGGGAAAGAAAAGAGCCACAACCTTTCAGCCACACCACCTGGAATTTTGACTCTGCAACCAAGAGTAAGAATGAATGAAATAAGAAATGCTGGCCACCTGCCTCTTCTGGAAAGGATTGTAGTCCTTGGTTGAGGAAACATGGATCTCCATCTTGAGTACATCTATCCAGGTTCAAGTTTTCCTCAGGCTGAGCTGAGGATGAGGTTGAATTAGGGAGCAAGTCATGGTTCAAGTACCACAGACTCCATCTGTTCTTATTAAGATTTGCTAGTTTTTTAAAATAATTATTTGTTCATTTGCTATATACCCTTAGCACAATTTTCAGAGACCTTAAATATGTATGTTTTAAAATAGTTTTCACTAGTTATAGTTGTTTAGCTGGAGAGAAAGTCTGCAGAACTACTTATTTAGCATGATGTTCAGTTGTCCTCAATTTCTTTTTAATTCCCATATGTTTTCACAATATTGACTTGTAAATTATTCTAATTTATCTTCTTACAAATATATTCCTCTCTTTATTTCTACATATCCTTTTGTCTCTCACTTCCTGCTAATTTTTCATAGATAAAATTTCTTTATTTTTTGCCTCTATAGGAGATGAAATTATTTAATAATTTCCCTTTCCCTGTAAGTAAGTATAGATAATGGTTAGTAACGTTATTCTCCTTTTTACTTTGTACAATTTCTATGGAAAAATATATATGAATTGAGAAGATTTAATAGCTAGGTATATTTTTAACTTAGTAATTTTTCATTTAGTGTTTTTTTTTTCCTTTTGTGATATTGCCAATCTCCTTTCTTCCCCCTTTTGTCTGTGGTTAAATGCCTGAACTCCCATCTCTAGAAAGTTCTGATAAATGGAACTCCAATCGGGTTGATCTGGAGTGAGAATTACACTGGCTATGGAAAACAGTGAAGATAGAACTGAAAAACAAAGACAGGGTAAATATAGATCTGTGTAAAAGAGAAAAGGTACCATTCTATTCAAGAACAACATGGGGAAAATAGCAAAATAATAGACCAGCAACTATATGGCATAAACATTATTAATTTATATTTAGTCTACTTAATTCCAAATATTTTGTCATATCCATTTATATTTTGTACTCTTCCAATACAGAGACTGATAAGAGGATTTAAAAAGAGATATGCTACAAAGAAAAACTATTAAAGACTGACAACTGTCCCCAGATTATACACATTGACATGGGACAAATCTACTCACTAGGAGGAAAAGATGCTATATTGGCTGATTGCAACCATTATTTTAATTAATAAGAAACTTACTTTTTAAGCATCTATGATGTTTCAGGTACTGTCCTAGATGCTGGGTATACAAACTATAGAGAAATATAAAAATTAGCAATTTCTGCAAAAGAAAGAAAGAAAAGAAAGCAGAAGGGAGAGAAAGAATGAAAAGAAAAGGAATTAGTAAAAAAGAAAGTAATAAAGTTGAAAATTTTATCTAACCTTTATTTTATAAATATATAAGTTATATCAAACCTTGTGAATGTCCCAATGGGTAATTTTAATTTTTAAATGATGTGGTTCTCAGAATACAAGGTAACGTGTTGAAAAATAGTCTAAAACACTCTGGTAGTATATGGTACATAGAAATATTGTAATGTATTCAGAAACTTATTTTTTTTTAATCACAAATGTCTTACTAATGTGAGAGATTCATTTATTCATTTTCACCATAGGTATATGAGGTGCAGGTTGCTTATTCTTACATGTGCTGAATGCTGCAGGACCCCATGAAACAAATAGTTTGATTACCAGTAAACTGTATCATCATAGATTTTACAAAGAAGTCACACTTTCCTGCTGCTACAGAAGTTGCTCAAATGCATAGATCTTTTTATTTTCTTAAAGCTTATTCTACTAAATAGACTTAAAAATATTTTTCTGTCATATTTTATTATATTTTGGACATGCAATAAAACATCATTTTTAATATATTTGAGAAGAAAGGACATTCTAAGGTAGACAAATATAGAGACCACCCTGAGGCTTAGAGTTAGGTTTTAAATATATATATATATATATATATATATATAATTATTTGAATACATATATATGTATAATATTTTTCATTTTAATGATAGAACCTTTTAGACTCAGTCAAAGAAAAAGAAGTGAGCAGAATATAAAACCTTTTATTGGAAGAGGTTACAGGTGAAAGTTGATTTCTCACATGCAAACTTTGGTTTATGGCCCTGAGACTCACTCAAGCTACTCTGAAATGAAGAGAGATATTGAAAGATTTTATCTGACCATTGTCAAGTGAAAGGAGCATAAGGAAAGCTGATTATAACCGTAAAGGTTATTCCTCGATTTGAAGAGTTCATTGAATGACTTAGCCCCTTCTTTGCTTCAACTGCAGCCAGCTAACGGCTTCTTGCTCTATTTTGTACATTGTTTCTTTACCTCATGCGTCATGCTCCCTCATTTGATTAGCCTAAAAATGGCTTTTATAGAACATGTTGCAGGATGTATGTATGTGTGTATGTGTGTGCAGGCATGTATTTCTAGCTTCTGATTATTTGAATTCTTCAAGTTCTGTAATGTATATTCAGATATATGTTAATAGAAAATTGAAATAGGCTAGTTAAGTTCCTCATATAGTTTGGAGTACCATGCTTGCCATTCTGGAGACTAGGCACCCTTGGATCAGTTACCTCTCTGGATTTAATCACATCTAACTGGAGTCACATTTTACCAAATGTGGCAATCTATGGGCAAAGAATGACTAGGAAAAAAACAATATTGAGAGAGATACACTATTAAGATACAAAACTCACTATGGCAGACTTTACAAATGCAAATTGACTGAGCTCAGGTGCTATAGAGAACTAGAAAACTTATTTTTATATTTGGATATAATTTTTAGTATTAATATTTATGACTGTAATTTTGTTAATTATGAAAGACTAAGGAGTCCCTAAGAAAATATTGTGGTCTGGGATTAGACTTGCAAAAGGAGACTATTTACACCCGTCTCCACCTCTTTATAGGGTTTTATATTTATGAGTTATTGGTAGGCTGTGAACTGAGCCCAAAGTGTCCAGGGTAAATTCCGCATATCATACAGGATATAACCTCACAGCTTATGAACAAGCTTTGTAAGTCAGTAACAGGAAGAACTGTTTAAAACAGACAAATGTTGCTCATTATTTTAATTGTGCAAAAATAATAAATCATATTTACATTGCTTCTGATTATTAAAAAAAAAAGTGATAGCTAAAGTTAAGAATATCTTGAGGACAAGATAATCTCTTTTCTAGACTATTACAATGAATTATTAACATATATCCTGAATAGTCATTTTTCTTTGAAATAGTCTATCTCCCACATTCCTTTAATAGAGATATCTGATGGGCTGAGAATCAGAGAGGAGATCTCATATTGCCAGTACTTAAATTATCTTTCTCCTTGGTATTTTCAACATACCTATAGTCTTTATAAACATTAAATAATGTATTTATGTATCTGGCTACCTCAATGGATAGATATTTTTAATTTTTCTTTTTACATACAGAATCTGGCATGGATCACACATGGCAAGAAGTCAAGGTTTTTATGCATAGCACTAATGGAACATGTGGGTTAAAGTGATCTCAGACTTTACCTTAATATATATATTTTTGAGACAGGGTCTCACTCTGTTACCCAGGCTGGAGTGCAGTGGTGTGATCATGGTTCCCTGCAGCCTCAGTCTCCTGGGCTCAGGTGATTCCCTCATCTCAACCTTCTGAGTAGCTGGAACTACAGGTCTACATTACGGTGTCTGGCTAATTTTTTAAATGTATTTTTTGTAGAGAGGAAGTCTCCCTATGTTGCCCAGGCTGGTCTTAAACTACTGGGCTTAAGCAATCTTCCTACCTCAGCCTCCCAAAGGGTTGGCATTACAAGTGTAAGACCCCTTGCCTGGCTCTTAATAATTTTGGAAGGAATTAACTCTTATTTACTGGATGCTCTTTTGATTTGGGCAACCCAGATCATATTATTCTTCTAAGGCACAGAACTAAATGTAGAATTAATGAATCACTTAGCAGAAAATGATCTATGACTTTAACAACAATGTTCAAAGGAGATGATCTAGTCCTTACTGAATACTCTCCTGGACTGAGCAACACAGTTCTTAGTGTTCTTCTAAGGCGTTAAACCTTAATAGATATGTTACTCTTATGCCACCAAGCAGTGATTAAACTGGATCTAGTATTTTTGAGGGAGATTATTTATCATTCGTTTTGTTCTCAAGAGATTAGCGCAAATACAAAAAATACAGATTAACATAAAAAGTGATAATATTGAAAATAGAAAAACAGCTAAATTAATGTAGAAAAGTAAGATGAAATCTAAAGTGAGATTATTCAGCATATTTATTTTGTAAAGTTTTTTATGTTTATCAATGGTAGACCACAAACTTTTATTAGTACTTTTTAGCTACTACAAAGAATGAGACACGATCAGTTAATTATCATGTCCACAGACCAGTCATAAAAAAGACCTAACATTTCCTGGTACTGAGAATAGAGAGAGAAAGTTTATCTGAATCTATGTACTTTAAATAATGCACATGTATTAAATATAGTTGTCCCTAGGGTATGTACAGCATGATATATATACCTGGTTCTTGTAGCACCTCTGAATGCAGATCTGTGAAATAACATTTAAGATAAATTTTATGAAAAGCATTGGCATTTTACTTGTCCGGGTAAATTGAAAACAAGACCTTAACATTTAGATAAATTAAGTATCTCCTCTTAATAATCCTCCATAAACATTATTTTTCTCATCTGACCTTTTCAGATCTATTAAGAATAGCTGAATTTCAGTACTATACCTTGCTAAGTGGGATAGCTATCCATGTTGCCAATTAATGGTGGGGCATACCTTTAAGTGTCAATTATGAACCAGGATTATGATTGGTACTCCCTTAAAAAAGTTGAAAACGATAAGGACTTTAAAAAATCTACTGTATTTCCGACAGGAGTTGTATGAAGGAGTTCTCATAGGCAAGAAGATTTGCCTCAAGAATTTGTTTGAGGTCTTTTTCAGTGCACAGATGAATGTGGGTTACAAGACTCCAAAGTTCTACAGTATAAAATATAGCCTTACTATGTTTGGTCTGGAGACAGTTTAAAACAAATACAAAATAAAAAACTTGCCTGAATATTAAAGAAAAATGTTTTGCAAAATACCTTTGGATACTTAACCTTAAGACAAAAAAAAGTATTGACATTTCCTCTAAGAAAAAATGCCTTTAAAATATACATCCAAGTTACTGAATGAGTTAGTCAGACATAGTTACTTTAGGTCCATAAAGAAAGAAAGAATGGGAAAGTTGGGTATGTTCTAAAAATGACATATTTAGTTTTAGAAAGTTTGACCTATAGAACTGTGAAGCATAATTACAAATGTCTATTTCTCCACTGAGTTCATTCTCTCCTAATTTATGGCAACAAATCAACTCTCACATAATGTGTACATTTTCTGTTCGCTGTGAGATAAGATCATGAATCTAGCTCACTGGTTTTGATACAAAATCACTAAAGTACCACTGGCACCACTTATGTGGATTCAGATTAACTTCTTTGATTTCTCCCCCTGAAACTATCATGGTATCCATCAAAAATCACGTTTACGAACTCTACTTCTGAAAATAATAATACAGCTCAAGTTCTTCATAAGCATCACTGTTTGAGACACACTAAGACCATGCTGTTTTGCTCATGGTCAGAGAATTCAAGGCCCAGATAAGAGATGTCAATTAATATCCTACATAATTCCTAAAAGATATCTTCATATGATGAAAAAGTATGGCAGTTTCAGTTTCTAAATCCTGCCTTGTTCTTAGTATTCTCTTGAACTTGTAATGGATTAAAAAGAACTGGCCTACTCTAGGTACATAGCTGATAGAGAGGTCTATTTCAGGATACAGGGAAAGTATTTCACTCTATAAAGGTGAAGGTATCTTCTTTTCCAGTCTGTCTAAATAGCATCAAATTTGCAAAGTGGAGAGAAGAAATAAATCAAAATAGTTGAGATTGTACTGCTTAAGGTATATTAGAACTACTGAGGGCAAGGCAACTTCTCTAGGAACTTCACTTAAGAGGAATTTCTTTTTCCAAAACTTCCATCTAAAAGTGGCCAGAAATAAGATATAGAGCCTGGTGGCCTACTATTATAAATCTCAGAAAGTCGGACATAAAGTATCTCTTGAAATCTGATATTTGTAAGAAAATCCAGTTGTCTTGGCTTTTTTCTCAGCTAATCTAACTCGAGGCATTTAAACTTACTTATTTTGGGTGCTCTGGCACCCAAACTTGCATTTGCTATTTCTTTTTTCACCTTAGCTATTGCTAAGACAAAAGATCTAATATCCTGAATATAAGGAGACTGCTCTTCAACAATGCAAATCTTATAAATAATGAAAAAACTAATAGAAAGTCCTTTACCTTGAGACTTTACCAAGAAATGTTTAGGCTACTAATTTTTATTAAGAGGTGTACTTGAGGAAATTTTCTTTAGGTATGTTTAAAATTTTTATTATAGAAAATTTCTGACAGGCAAAGTAAGCACAATAATAGAATGAGACACTGCGTGCCATCACCCAGTTTTAAGTGTATCAACATTCAGCCATTTTTGTTTCATCTATCCCTCTACTGACTCTCCAGTCAATTACAATTATAATAGCTTATGGTTGTGATTTTTGAGGGCAAATTTACATACATTGAAATAAACTAATCTTAACTATAGAATTTTGACAAAAATTACAAAGCAGATGTACTCACACCCCTTTTGAGGTAGAACATTTCTGTAACTCCAGAAAACCCAAATATACTGTTTCCCAGTCAGTTTCCCATCTTGACTCACCAAAAGTGACCACTGTTATGACTATTTACTATTTACATGTCCAGAAGATCTGCTAGAGGGAGTAGGAGGAGTGGCTGTATGGATTATGAAAGAGCTAAATTCTGAAAGTTCCTCTGTTTATTGTTTGTTCTCAAGGTTTTCTAGTCATTTCATTAACACATTAGATAATATATAGGATGTGCATATTTTGAAAAATGAATATTTATATAGTACGTCCAAGGGAAGTTTTTGAATAGAAACAATTAAAAAGCAAGAACGAGAAAAGAGAAAAAGATGGGAATAGTAAATCCCAACATTCCCAGTCCACCTTTTATTATGTCTCCAGTGTCAAATGTTTGCACTATACTCTTGCTCCTCAAAATATGGTTTGTGGGCCAGCAGCAGGCTCTCAGGCTCCACACCCTAACCTACTGAATGAGAATCTGCATTTTAACAAGATCATATGTGCATTGCATTTTGAGAAGGTTACTCTTGATCACCATGTAATATAACTGACATGCCAAAAAAAAAAGGAAAAATGGATAGTACATGAAAGAATGCACATGGTATCAGCAAATAAACCATGCAACATAAAGAAACTTTCTGTGGCTCTATAACTGTGTATTGCATCAGTTATTTTAAAAATACAGAAAGGGAAAGTAAGCATATATTTTAGGTATCTTTCCTATTCATTTATTTGAGGAAGAAGATCAACCTAAATGTGAGAAAAGATGTGATTGGTTCTTCTCAATGTTCCTTCTGTTCATCTTAAGGCTTCTGGTAACCCTATAATCTATCGCATAAGCCAATATCAAAATCAACAAATTATACTTTTGTTTATTTTTCTTGACTGAGTTCATTAAAATTTTATGATTTATACAATTGCTATCAGATTTTATGTGACCATTAATATTACATTAAATGCTACTTTTGGAAGGGAAACAGCTAAAAGAAGCAGATGTGTGAGTTCTTAAAGTGCAACTGTTATAAAAATTAAACAACCAGCAGTAATATTTCGGAATAATTTCTCATACATTGTGTAGCATATTTATAAAACTTGTTTGTCAAGCAATCAATATTTTCTTACTCTGACACTGCTTAGAGCTAGGAACAACTAAACACTGGGAATCGAGTTATAAAAAAAGAAAATAAATGTCAACATGAGGAAACATATTTGTATAAATCTACAAGACTAAACATTAAAAGAACCTTATAATTTTTAACTATAAGCAAACAATAATAAATGCATCAGGATTATTCTGATATATTTTGGCCGAAAGGAGGAGGTCATTGTATCTTTTATTTAATATTTTTAAAATGGAATCGTACCTAATTTTCAAGTGCAAAAATCTTAGTAAATGACTAGTAAAAATGAGATGAGCTATTTCATAAGACACATGTTTATAAACATTCTGCATAAAGTTCTGTATCCTGTGTGATTTATTTGCAGTTAAAAGATGGAATTGAGATTTCATGTTTCTGTTCTCCTTTCTAAATGTTAGAGATTTTCTTATTCTCCAAAATTGCCTAATATACATAAAACATTTTCATGGTAAAAATCTTAGCTCATTTTCCCCTAATATGTGAACTTAAATGTAAACATGTTTTCAAGAACAAGACAGGGCATCAATCTATTTTATCTTTTACTAACATATATTTTATTTCTGTCTTTAAAATCAATGTGATAAAGTCATACTTCTGCTGAAATAAGTAAAAGTGAACTATGCCTATGTCTATTAATCAAATATTACATCAAATCCAATGTTATTTTAAAAGTCCAATCTTTGCATAAGGCACAAAGATAGAGAATAACTGAAATTATTCATTTTGTTATTAATATATTTTAAAATATTTTTAAAATAAATTAATATATGTTAAAATCAAGTGCTTTATGTATTTTATGTGAAAGGATTTATTTCCTGACAATATCAATGTTTGATACTGAATGGTGAAAATGACAGAAAGCATAAGAAAACCGAATACATTTTTCCACCAACTACATTTAATATCTTGTTATAATGATATTTTAACTTTAGCCTATCAGTTTGATTTCTAAACCTTTAAAATTGTCCCCTTCTTATCAGCCACTTCAAACTTGAGAAATTACAAATTAAGTGAAAATGTTATTAAACCTGTTTTCCACAAAGAACAAATACTCCCTTAGTGCACCATTTAACGGTGGATCTAAATCATGTACAGTAAGTTTAAATATCGATAAGTGAATTCACATCTTGTAGAAAGCACTCTTATTCATGCTGAAATAAATTCCTCAGCCAAGTGAAGAGCATTCATCGCAATGTAAATTTCACTGGAAATATATACTTAAGTATTCAAAATATTCAGATGATTGTGCTCCTTTTCTTTCCAAAGATGACAACTTTCTTATCATAAGTATTCTTTAGCAATTTATGTTCACCTCACAGTGTTCATGTTGTATTTCAAATGCATTGTACTTTCTTTTAGGCATAACCAGGTAGTTGTAAATTTACCCTTCCCAACTGTGCTTGTGCCTGAGAAAATTAAGATTACGTTTTGTAAGATGATATACATTTTTAATGAAGTATGTAAGAGTATCTTGCACCTAATTATAAGCTAAGTAAGTCTGCAATCAAAGAAATAAAATTGCTGTACCCCACCCTTTTATTGTATTTCTGGATTTAACCCTCAGAATTTATTTTTAAAGTAATTGTGTTTATTTGATTGAATTGAAATAGATTGAATGTTAAACTCACAAATATTTGCTTCTTAAAAATTGATAAAGATAGGAAGAAGGTGTTTCCATTATCTTGAGTAAATGAAATCTATTTTATTTTGAAAGACATCACATTTTAAAATTCGTATTTTATTTTCAGATGTAAAATATTTAAAAGAAGAGGATGCAAATCGCAAGACTTTCACTGTCAGTAGCACACTGGACTTCCGAGTGGACCGGAGTGATGATGGAGTGGCAGTAATCTGCAGAGTAGATCATGAATCCCTCAATGCCACCCCTCAGGTAGCCATGCAGGTGCTAGAAATACACTGTAAGTAAACACTACTTCTCCCTCCTTTATCTCAGCAGCCGATCTCTTAATCTACATCTAAAATCATTTCAGAACTACTTGAAGGTATAGCAAAGGTGCAGCAAAATCTACAGCAAAATGAAGTGCAACCATACTCACTAATATTAATTAGGTTCCAAGGAAAACACCCCTTGTCTGAGATTTATTCTTGACAATAAGGAAAAATGAAGGAAATGTACAAGTTAAATACTCTTGACTATGTTCCAAACTGTGGCTTGATGTATGTGTGCACATAAGGGTAGGGGAGAAAACAGTGGCAATTTGGGCAAAGTCACTGAGAATTGGTAATCTGAGAGGGCCTTGATGAAGAGTGTTATATTAAAATAACTTTATTCTATGCAAATATGGCTTCTCAGCTATGTTTTTAAAATTAGACTAGTTTTACCCTCTATATGACATACACTAACGTTGTATAAATATAGGGGCATATTTATTATGTTTTCTTCATAGTTATTCACAATTAAGAAGAACAAGATTAATTTTGTATATCTAATAGACCAGGGGCAGTGCTAAATGCTTTGCTGGAATTGTGTCACTGAGTACTTATTTACTAATAATAGCCTGATGAGTAGCTACTCTCATTAGTCACAAGATACACACAAGGATCCTGAAGATTATGGAGGCTGACTCACACAACTAGCAAATAGCAGACTTCTAATCATGGCAGTTTTAGTACTTAGCAAGGTTTTAGTAGACAATTAAAAATATTAATCAAAATAAAAGTGAATGAATTGAAATATACAAAATGAAATGTAAAAAATTAGAGGGTAGGAGATAATATATTCTGCATTGCAGTATTTGATTTACTTTTCCAGATAATGAAGATTTTTTTCTCTATTTGTGATAAAATTGTAGCTTGAGCTTAGAATTTGTGTGTGATGTGCAATTACATTAAATCCTAAAATGCCAGATTCTAAGTACTGTTCCAATATGCTTCATTGCATTTTGTTTTCATTTATTTATTTTAATAATAATTTTTTAATGGCTACTATGTAATAGACATTGTTTTCAGCACTGGGGTTACAGCAATGACCAAACAAACAAACAAACACAAACACAAAACTGAGTTTGCCTCCAAGGGTCAAAATAATCACCCCCACTCTCACTAACAATCTTCATTTCTCCCACAGCATCCATTCTAGATAGGGATGACAAAAT